>JAHHFK020005922.1:0-29637 GCA_024533555.2 Aedes koreicus
TGCCTAATCGATTTGATGTCAACCGTATGCGCAAATATCGAAAGCGCGGTAAAATCGAACAAACAGAAAACCGTTCGAAACGACCATGTACCGATCCTCGGAGATAGTAACTACGTTGCAATGTGCCGCTACGAAACTAAAGAAACTAATCAAATAGTTTAACGTAGTCTACGTCAACCGGTCGTGTATTATACACAACCCCACTGATTTTTTGTGATTATAGAAATATTATCTGTCAATTTGTTGATATTACTGATGACCTCGCGGATGATGATGAAGATTCTAAGCAGAAGGCTCCTATACGAGGGAAATATGTACGCAGCACTGAAAAACACGATTCCGTTAAGGCACACACAAATACAATCCAACTATCTCACACTATCGTCGTGCTCATGCATCAAATCGATTGTATTTACCATCGGATTTGTCTAAAAAGGCAATGCACTGCTACTACCAAGAAACGCACAAAAACGATGTCAGTTACCATTTATGAGAGAAATGAGTATATCATTGGTCAAACTTGCACACGAACAGTGCGAGTCATGCGTGTCAGCGATATAACATCAAAAAGCATCTGAACATTCGACTGAAAATCTTCCGTTGGACAACAACAACAAAAAAACATGAAAAACATGTAGAGTACCTTTAACTAGCCAAAGCATCTCGTGCGGAGTGTCGTGGCGATGGAGAATCTATGAAATATAGAAATGTGATTTTGTCGGTTGATTTACAAAAGGTACCACAGAGATCCGAAGATTATAATCGTAATATAATGTCTTCTCTTTATAAACAGGTCATTCGGCATCCTCGTTTGGATGGACTAAGGACAATTGTGTCTTCGCAGAGGCTAACTGCCTTCAACGAAACATTCGCTCCGGTTGGAAAATACAAGTGAACTACACCTGTGCTTGCGTGTGTTTGGAATGAAGCTGTGAAGTTGTTTCCATCCTATAATCACCAGATTTAAAGATGTGGACAAGCTTGTTCTGTGGCTGGATAACTGTGCTGCCCAGAACAAAAACTGGAACTTTTCCTCTGTTTGATCCTTTTTGCAAATTCTAAGGATGTACAGATGAAGGAACTGGTTCTGACATATTTTGAATCTGGGAACACTTTTATGGCAGCTGACAGCTTTGACGTCTCTGTTGAGGGAGCAATGAAACAAATCCCACTAATCACGTACTCTGATTTCAAAGAGGTGGTTTTAAAACACGAATGACAACGTTGAATCGATGGATATGCTCCCTGGCCTTTTTCCGAATGTTTTTAATGTCTCGCAATACATTTGTAAAAATAAAGTTTTGCCTTACACCTATAGTTTTTCAAATCAAAATGAGAGCCTATCAGGAAGAAAAACATATAATAGTTTCCAGTAAATCATTTTTCATAACGAGGTGAAAGTATTGATGTTTTCCAATTTTAAAATAACTTATCCTGAACGGGCTTCAAATGGTGAGTTAACAACTTCGAAGGAGGGTGCGACCGACCTCTCGTCCTCACAAGTACCTACCTCACGCCTCCACGAGTCATATGATCACAAAAGACTGCCAGCTGAAACATGGAGACGCTGGTTGGCGTAGCCTGGGCAATGTTGTCAATCTGACAATAGCGAAGTGAGGGGGTGCGACTGAACATCATGTACCTTAAGTCATATTGCATATTTTCCATTCTCAATTTATTAATAATTTCAGCACGCATTAGAATCATCGGCATCGAAAGCTCTCAATTAATAACTGTGGAAGTGCATTTGGAACATTGAGTTGTGAGCAGGCAATAAGCATTTTGTGAAAGCAATAAGCTTGAAATGTAATAACGCTTTAGAATCATGTTTGCATTCCAAAACCATGTAAGAGCCTGGAACAACATGACGGGCATCAAAGGCTCAACCACCTTGTTTTTCAGAATTTCAGCATAACATTTAGTTTAAAATTACACTTCTAAACTTCAACTACTATATTCATAAAAGACTGGCATGTGCATATAAGCATCCCCATCTATTGGGTTTATTCTGTCAAACGAGGGTTCGATTCTAGTGCTGTCTGTGTGACCTTGCTTTTGGAAGGAGATTCTTTTCCCTATATTCGCCGGTTTCGCGTTAGTGTCTCTGCTTACGGGCCCGCCCAAACGTTTTTGGCCCTTCATACAGGAGCTTGATGATCACAAACAATAATAGAATCCTGATCAAATCGTTTTTCAGATTATTCCACTGCTATGGAAAGTTACCTTGCTACAATAGATGGTAGTATAATATCACCATCATATCATCATTAAAATACCTTATCCTGAACCTTAAAATGTACAGAAAATTTAATCATCGATAGATAGAAAACAAAGTTGATCTATTTTTGCTGGTACTATTAAGCTTTCGCTGTTTTAAATAAGGTATAAAGTTAGTCTATGAATATACCAACGCTGGAGATGCCCTAAAAGCTTCCCATTCCAGAAAAATAATGCTAGGAACTTTTTTCAATAAGGTGAATCTAACAATGAGAGATTCTCTCCTCTCTCGCTCTTTCATGTATTACAGCGCCATTAAAAAAAACTTTCGAGGGACTCTTTAGTACAGATCGAAACAGAACAGTGCTGGCTAGCATACTCTACAAATAGTTGAATGAAAAACGTAGTGATTGGAATATGAATGAAAGAGATAGTAATCAAAGAGAGTCTCTAAATGTTAGATTCGCCTTAATGAAAAAAGTCCCTATAATTGTTTCGGAATTATCCATTGAGAATGGATACTACGACGAAAACCTGAGCACTAATTAAATTAAGGTGTATTAATTCTAGACAAAATCGTCGAAAGTAACAATTGTAAACAATGTCATCAAACGTAAACTTCCTGGAAATGCCAGGTCGCCAACATCTATATCCTCTACCGACGGGAAGGTTATAACTCCCTGTATCTTTTCTGGGGCTATTTTGTTTGTGGGAGCAAGCTTATCCCAGAAAAATACGCCAGATGTCTTTGTTTACAAATGTTACTTTCGACCTTTTGACTATTTTGTCTAGTATTGATCGTGCAAATGCCAAATGCCACAGTTGATCAGACAGAAACAGACAGAAAGTGGTGTTGCTCGCCTCGGATGCTGATGATGACCTCAAGCTGCTCCCGGTGCTGGCGAATTGCCTTTTCGTTTCATTCTTGAATAACGAATGGATGTTTTTTTACAGCCACTGCATTTTCCGGGAATACTAACTAGTTCGAAATAAGGAGGCTCCCGGAAGTGTGACTAGGATTTTACGACCAAATTGGAAAATTCCGATTCAGAATAGTATTTCGATTGCTTGGAAATAAAAAGCAATGAAGTCTTCAAAGTGAACAATCGGTTTATTGATGGATTGGTCATGGCAAGCACTCGCAAATAGTTCAAAAAGATAAATTTTAGAGAAGCCTGTTATATAGACTCTTTCGGCAGGTTTACTGGGGATCAAGATATTCAGGCTTATCCTCTGGGGGAGAGGATACATTTCACTATAGCAGTTTTGAAAAGCTTTCTGGGGGAAACCGATGATATCTTGAATATATATTCAATTCGTATTTCGCGGAGGGAAGGTTCGAAAACTCTTTGATTTTTCCAGGAATCGTTTTATAATGTTATATTATTCAATTGCATATTCTATAGCTTTTTAACAGTCTCGGCAATTACATGAATTGGTCAGAACTTATATAAGCTTCTATAAACTAAACTAACTCTTTGAAAATTATTTTCTGAATTACTGTCAACCTCGAGATATCTATGAAGATTGGGTGAAAATATAATGAACATGATAGAAGTAGATTAAGCTTCTCGGAAGTTGAATAAACTTATTGGAAGTTTCAAGATAATCATCAAGTTTGCACACTCTCTTTTGAGAAGAAAAGTGAAGGAAATTCAGAGAAAATTACTCAACGTTTCTGGAAACTTGGTTGAACTTCCAAAAAGTTTGCTGATCATCCATAGAATAGAAACAACTTTCTGGAAATAACTGGAACTTTAAGAAGCATATTTAGCTTCCCAGTTGGTATATCTTTCATAATAAAAAGCAGAACATCACAAATATTTCAATAATTTACGAGAAATTGTAAAAAATCTGGAAAGCTGGTCTATTTGCTAAACTAATTTAATTAGTTGGTGGAATTTCTGTGAAATAAATAGCATTTCCGAGATGTTGTTAAACCTTCAGGCAAACTGAAGAGCAAGTATTCCTCGTTGTCTGCTAACGACGCACAACTGGCAGTAAAAATTATTTGGTCAAACCAATCCATGGCAAAAAGTTTGCGAAAAATCTGTGATTTCTGATAAAAAATACTTCTGATCTCTGATGTTGAATGATAGACAGAATGATAGGTGTTGGCGGGTTTAACAACAAGAAATACCAGTGTGAGGAACGTGAAGTTGGCCTATTTTAGCTGGTTCTATTCAAGTTTTGCTGATGCAAATCAAGTAAGGAGGGGGGTGGGATGGTGGGGTTTGTGATAAAAAACCACCCCTAGGGCAAGGATTTCCTTTGGGGGGGGGACTATTCTCCGCAGGTTGTTCTGAGAGAATAGTCTACGTGATGGCTTCTTGTAGCAGGGTCAGCCGATCTCAGTGTGTACCTTCGGAAGACTACGACCAGAAGGTCGCGTGTCTTCGCATGACAAGGGACTGGCGACTCCGCGAACCCTTGTCCAGTCAACAAATCCTTCGACTGCCTTAGGCTACCCCCCTTAGGCAATCCCCGTTATATAGTTGTGGAAATTTTTGATGCAAATCAAGTATGAAGTTGTTCCAAAAATAGACCACCGCTGAAGATGCCCTCAATCGTGCGGAATGATAACCAAAATGGAAAAACTATACTTACTTAAAACGGGATTATCTCGTTTATCTTCCTCCATAACGACATCGGCAATCTTTGTCGTTTTCATGGCATGGCACTTTGGAAAATTTGCCGGTTAGTCTCAATAAATACAACCGCGAATTTTAACTGAACTCAAACGATTCTAACACGATTTCACATTCGTTTTGTGTCAAAAGATACCAAATTCATCGGAATTTCGCCCATTTGAAAAAAATCTGGGCAATTATGAAGACAGCACATTGCAAACATCCCAAAACTATTAACACAGAGTTGGAGTTGAAGAAAATTTGCGTTAGAACAACACAAACATTGGGAAAATCTGTTGTACAAAATTTGATGGGTGGAGTGAAAAGGAAGGTACGGGCATTAGGGATGGGAGATGAAATTGATTAAAAACGGTTTTTGCAAATCATAACACGTTAGTTGTTTTTCATTCCCTGAAAATTTAAAAAAAAATCCGATATTCGGTTTAATTTTGATGAGTAAATATGTGTGTGCCATTTTTATCGAATTTTTTTTTTTATAAATTACAGAGGTGTATTCATTTGTTATGTTCATCTTTTACATAATCATAATTTTCGAGAAGGTAAACATCATCATACACTGGGATAAAATCGTTTTCACTTCTCGTAAATATTTTATGAAAGTAGTAGTAGAGAGTTCTCGTCATTTGCTCAAAAGTGCCTGAGTCATTTGTAAGTACTTTCAATGATAGTTGATGGCTTGTAGTTGTGAAACTTTTTCAAAGATTATGCAATAGTTTACTGTCCAACTGATACAGTAATTTTATTTTTCATTTCTTTCAATAAAATATGAAATATTATGTGAATATAAAATTATGTGGATGTGTAAATTCTTCACGTCACAACCAGATGAACCATTCTGAGGGTCCACGTTTGTTAGAACATTTCTATTATCAATTTGTCACATAAATACATAGTTAGAACGAATCGAATACAACTTAAAGAATCCAAGCATAAACAAACAATGTTTACAAACAAAACCATTATACAACAAAACTATCGTCTGATACAAAAGGAAAACAGTTTGATGAAACATTTTGCAACACTGGTAGAATTTCTTGACTCTGAAACAACCAATCAACAACTTACATATCAAGGATCTTTGGAATGACGATGCAACAGAAGATAGACAAAAATACATGACAAATCGAAGTATACGAAGAAAACTTAAGTCCCCCCCCCCCTTTTTGGGGACGTATTGCCACTGCAACCATTGATTTGATTTATTGTGGCGTGTCCTCCTTTTTATTTTCGCCATATTATCGCAATGGTAAGTTACTATTTGGAGTAACTACCACTACAGCAGTGGGCAATTTTCCCAAGCAGGTACTACATTTCGTATGAAGTGTACTACTTGATTGAGAGCAGCGTTCCAGACCTCACAGGGTTCAATGAGCCCCTTGTTAAAAAAATCGGCATCGTTTATTAAATAGTGCAACACAGTCGGACATAAAATCCTTAGAGCTTTCACTCTCTAATCCACAAAAGCGGCATTTATTTTCATGAAGTTTGCCGATGATTTTCAGGTGATATTTACCCGACCAATGTCCCGGACAAAACCAGTGTATGTGCTCAAGTTGTGTTTTGAAAGTTTAAGTAACTTTTGCGTATGAGAAGCGTTAGGCTTAATGAACAGTTTGGATTGCCGGGCATTGGAAATACTATTCTAGTAAGCCTGTATTTTTTCGTTTTCCCAGTTCCTTAGTTCCATTTTTAAGGCGCAAGAAGATAATCCAACAAATGGTTCAGGCCATATGAATTGCACGGATGACCCTATTTTTGCCAATCCAATAGAGGTTAACCATGTTGCGACAGGACAATTGCTGTAAAAATTGTGCGCATTCCCACTACAGTTTAGCTGTGAATGTTATTGACTTTAAAGAATTCAGAGCTGCTTGGCTATCTGAACAAGTGCATATGTTTGCATTTTTATAATTTCTGTTCATACAGATTGATGCACATTCCAGTATGGCATATATTTCAGCTTGAAACACTGTGGGATATTTACCCATTGCCACATACAAGTTTATCCCAGGACCAGTTATACCAGCCCATACCAAATTATTTTGCTTTGAACCATCTGGATAGAAGACTGTTGAGCCCGGACGAAAATCAGGTTCTCTTTTATCCCAATCAGAACGAGTGGTTTCTTCTAAGTATACAATCTTCACTAATCAATATTAAAGCATTTATCAAAAACTCTTTTAGGATACGCAAGTGTCCAATAAGATCTCCACCGAAGAAATTCATGGACCGTTTGAGCCTCAGAGCATGTTTTTCTGCATCCTGTAGTATAAATTGATGTAAAGGAAGAATGTTGAGTAGAGCACCTAGTGCTTTTGAATGAGTACTATGCATTGCCCCAGTTATAGAGATAGTAGCAAGCCTTTGCAGCTTGTTCAGTTTCTCTTGTGCCTTTATCTGTTTAGTCTTCGGCCACCAGATAAGCGAGGCATACGTGATTCTGGGCTTGACTATAGTTGAATATATCCAGTGAATCATATTAGGCTTAAGGCCCCATTTCTTTCCAAACGTTCTTTTACAGATCCAGAAGGCATTGGTTGCCTTTCCTATTTGTTGGTCAATATGACTGTTCCAGCAAAGATGCTTATCTAGAGTTACGCCTAAGTACTTGACCTCTGAAGATAAAGACAGTTTAACGCCTCCTAGTTTAAGATTGGTGAAAGAGATTTTCCGTTTTTTAGTAAAAGGTACAATTGTCGTTTTTTTTGGGATTGATATTTAATCCCGAGGTTTTGCACCACGATAGTGTGTGTGTGTGATAATGCTATTTGCATTCTCTCAAACATAATTTTATCGTATTTACCACGGACTGTAATGACAATGCCATTCGTAAAGCCAATTATTTCCAATGTTTTAAACTTTAGTTTTATAAGGAGATGATCAACAACAAGAGACCACAGAAGGGGAGACAAGACGCCTCCTTAAGGACAGCCCTTTACAGCTGTTACTTTCACCTCTGAGCCTCCAAGATTTGCTGGTATTTCTCTTTTGGATAGCATTTCAACAATCCCATTAATTATTTTATTATTGAAGCCACGATTTCTCATAGCTCTTATCATCGAGTGGAAAGAGGCATTATCAAAAGCACCTTAAGTTAAGTTAATTGATGTAGTATAACCGACAATGTTATTAAACCATACTTGAAATGTCATCAGCAATGATAACAATGATTGATGCACTGATTTTACAGAGATACAACGAACGTCCTGTCTTGAAGCCTTCAATAGAATTTGCTGCCACACCTACGCCTAAATCAAAATCTAGCTAGACAGGTATTTATTGACAGACAACGTGTTCAAGATTATCGACATTCGTAGGGAATCGACTGTTGGATTCATTAAGTAGAAGTTTTATTAAAACTAGGAACGTGGCACCAATCTTATTTTGTTATGTCTCGATTCAAAAAGCCATAATAACAATACCACTCATTAAAACAATGGTATAAAAACTATCTTCAAACGGCTTCATTTTCAATAATTTGATAATAATAGATAGGGAATAGGCGTGATGAAGGCGAGACACAATGAAATGACAGTTAAAACCAAAATTGAATAATGTAAAACACATGAAAAGAATAAGGCGAACAAAAAGATAAATGAATCAGAAGAGGAGGTTCAGTCCGCATCGAGCTCTCATGCCGTGCGTTTCTATTTTCTTTTGCTGAAGGACGTATTTTTGCTACCTAAAGCTATAACAAAATCAAACAGCACTTTTCAGTGCTTAACATTACCTGCACAATTTTTATTTTTTACCCTTATTCCTTTTCGATCCTTGTCTGTACCCTACGCGAGGTAATCCGACTTGGATATCGATTTGGAAAATTCCTCTTTGACCCTTCGGATTCTTGTAGAATCTGCTTGGAAGTTGATTAGGAGAAAACGTATAAATTCTAATCATTTTGGAGAAAATGGCGCCTAAACGCAAAAGAAAGGGACAATCTCTGGATTCCCCTTCTAACAATATTGATTTGAGCAATCAATTCGATATTCTGACTGATGATGAGAATGATCCATCAGTCAGGCAAAAATCTTCGAAGCATTCCCGAATTAATGCAGGGAAAGAAAAGGTTCCACCTATTGTGGTAACAACATCTGATTTTCATGGGCTCCGTAAGGAACTCACGAATTTCATTAAAGATTCTAAATTTTCCTTTCAAATTGGTCGTCGGGGTGAATGCCGTGTATTGGCTGAAACCTTGATCGGATTTAAGCTTCTCGTGGAGTATCTTGCTCAAAGAGGCATCAAATTCTTTACACATGACACCAAAACTGAACGTCTGTTCAAGGTGGTCTTAAAAGGTCTAGCCAGTGGTGAATCCCTGGATGAGATCAAAGAAGAAATTATCAAATTGCTTGGAGTTACACCAGTTCAAGTGATAAAGATGAAAAAGAAATCCCAACCTGGCGATTCTCGCAATGGGATTTCTAATGATTTTTATTTAGTTCATTTTAAATCAAATGAACTGAATAACCTCAAGGCATTGGAAAAAGCCAGCCTTATGCTCCATGTCAGAGTGAAGTGGGAACACTTCAGGAAGACTGGAGGAAATTCTCAACACCTCACCCAGTGCCGTAAATGCCAGGGATGGGGTCACGGGACGAAAAATTGTCACATGGATGCCAAATGCATGCATTGTGGCGATTCTTCTCACGCCAAGGACAACTGTCCTGTGAAGGATCCCAAAAATTTTAAATGTGTGAATTGTGGTGGAAACCACAAATCCAATTTTTGGGAATGCAAGACTCGCACAGCGATCTTGAATTCTCGTGCTAAGCATCAGGTAGGGACCGCTTCACGTTCCCGACCAGGTAATTATTCCTCGGCTGTTAACAACGGTCATCGAGGAGGAAATCCAACATTCGTACCGGAAGGTACGATCAATGCCCAACCGTCAAATTTTCCACTGCTATCTGCTGTTAACAATGGTCAGCGAAGTACAAATGTACCCGTAAGTACAAACAGAGCACAAGTTTTCAATGCTCAATTCTTACCTGCTGGTAGCAATGTACAGCTAGGTAATGGAGCTTCCTACGCTGCCGTTACAGCCGGTAGAAACCAAAATTCTACCAGAAATGTTGAAGATTTTGACTTAGGTAGCATAACCGCTCCAAAAATGGATTTTTTACAGAAATCATTAATCGATATGATTAATGGAATGTTAAATACAAACTCCATGTTTGATGCAATTCAAACTGGTATAAAATTTGCAAACAATATTGTCATGACCCTGAAACTCAGCAATGGAACACTGAATATTTTAAATTGGAATGCTCGATCTCTTAAAAATAATGAAGACGAGCTGTTTAACTTTTTACGAGTTCATAACGTGCATATTGCCGTTGTAACTGAAACTTTTCTTAAACCAGGTGATAAAATAAAAAGGGATCCTAATTATTTCGTACACCGCAATGATCGTCTTGAAAGTCCAGGTGGTGGCGTTGCCATAATTGTTCATAGGCGTATCAAACATCAAATTCTTTCTTCATTTGATACCAAAGTTTTTGAAACTTTGGGGGTTTCTGTTGAAACAAAATTTGGTCAACTTACACTATTAGCTGCCTATTTACCATTCCAATGCGTAGGTCAGCAAAAGAACCTTCTGAAGGGTGACCTACAGAAGCTTACCCGTAATAGGTCAAAATTCTTCATTATTGGTGATTTTAATGCAAAACACCGATCGTGGAATAATGCTCAAAGTAATTCCAATGGTAATATACTATTTGATAATTGTTCTGCGGGTTATTACACTATCCAATACCCAAACAGCCCAACTTGCTTTTCTTCTGCCAGAAATCCCTCAACTATTGATTTGGTCTTAACTGATTCATGTCAACTTTGTAGCCAATTGGTTACCCATGCTGACTTCGGTTCGGATCACCTTCCAGTAACTTTTGAAATATCTCAAGAAATAATTTCTAATCCCAACAGTTCTACTTTCAATTATCATAGAGCTGATTGGAACCAATATCAAACATTCATGGAATATAACTTTGATCCTAATATTCCTTTGGAAACTAAAAATGATATCGATAATGCTCTTGACTCTCTGACTACTTCCATAGTTGAAGCAAGAGCTGTCTCAGTTCCAAAATGCGAGGTAAAGTTCAATACAATTATAATAGACGACGATCTTCAGCTTTTGATCCGTCTGAAAAATATCCGTAGAAGACAATATCAAAGAACACGCGATCCCGCCATGAAAGTTATCTGGCGAGATTTGCAAAAACAAATTAAAAAACGTTTCTCTGCCCTGAGGAACAAACGATTTGAAAATAATGTGTCAAAATTAGAGCCGAGTTCCAAACCTTTTTGGAAACTCTCCAAAATTTTAAAGAAACCTCAAAAGCCTATTCCAGCGCTCAAAGAAGGTGATACAATATTGCTAACAAATGTGGAAAAAGCTCAAAAACTTGCTGAGCAGTTTGAGAGTTCCCATAATTTCAGTTTGGGTCTTACTAGTCCTATTGAGAATCAGGTTTCTCTTGATTATCTGAATATTTCCTCAAGGGAAAATATTTTTGATGATTCCTGGGGTACTGATTTGGATGAAGTAAAAACTATAACTAAAAAGTTAAAAAATATGAAGGCTCCAGGTGATGATGGAATTTTCTATATCCTCATCAAAAAACTCCCAGTGAGTACCTTGTTTTTCATGGTAAAATTATTTAATAAATGTTTTCATTTGTCATACTTTCCTGGCAAATGGAAAAATGCCAAAGTTGTTCCAATTTTGAAGCCCGAGAAAGATCCAGCTGAAGCTTCTAGCTACAGACCAATAAGTTTACTTCCTTCAATCAGTAAACTTTTTGAAAAGCTAATTTTGAATAGAATGATGCTTCACATCAATACAAACTCAATTTTTGCAGATGAGCAATTTGGATTTCGCCATGGCCATTCAACTACTCATCAACTTTTGAGAGTTACTAATTTAATTCGTTCAAACAAATCTGAAGGCTGCTCAACGGGAGTTGCTCTTCTAGACATAGAAAAAGCATTCGACAGTGTTTGGCATGAAGGTTTGATTGCTAAATTGAATAACTTTAATTTTCCGCTCTATATTATAAAATTAATTCAAAATTATTTAACTGACAGAACTCTGCAGGTAAATTATCAGAATTCTAAATCTGATCCACTACCTGTTAGAGCTGGAATTCCTCAGGGTACCATTCTTGGGCCGATACTATATAATTCAGAACAAAGTTCTGAAGATGATTTTGAAGCTGCCTTCTTGGTACAGTACTAACGAAGTACATAGAATTTCGAATGTTGAGACTTTAGAACAAATATCCAACAGAATAATTAATAATTTCAGACAAAAATCGTTGCAATCTTCTATTCCAATGATTAATTCCCTTTATGCTTAGTTAAGATTAATTTTAGTTTGTTTTTAGTTTTAAGATTATTATTGTTATACTGACACGCAGGAATAAAAACCTGTTTAAAATACTGAAATGCTAAGGCATGAACAATGTTAACAAAATTAGATACATATTTTAACAATTAAGGTTGATACGTTACGGTAGTAGCTGGAGCACCTAGATTAACATGAAATGTAAATATGAATAAATTTGGAACAAAGAGTTAAAAAAAAAAAAATTGTAACGCACAAAGAACAATACAATAAATTCTTATTTTTGGTTCGAGAAAACTGCTTCGGAAGATTCTCAGAGCACATAAATGACTCACCAACGGACTAAACTACAGAAGACTGAAGAAATTACGAAACGCCTTATGAAAGCTAATGAAGGTTAGTTAGTCAAGTTTAATTCAGGTCAATATGACCCGGAATGGATTTGAAAAATGCTATAACTTTCTAAAATAAGCATATAGACGTTTGAATTGTTCTGACTTTTCTAAAATCGTAGATAGTTACGTTTCTGCATTGAACCTAATTTTTTTTTGACATTTCTGAAGGGCTGTTAAAAAAAACTTACGAATAAGGTGTTTCGGGTCCTATTGACCGGGATTTCAAATTCACATTGTGGAAACTTTTTATCGCCAAATTTTAAAGTCTTTGCAGTCAAAATGCTTATTAGAGTCCCAATTGTTAGTTTCTGGTGAGTATTGCCCTTTTTGATCCGATTGGCCACAAGGAATCTGTACCGGAATAGGGCATGTTTTGCCACTATCTGTGAGGTAGCGACAAATACAAATTTTCATCGAAACATGCTTTTCGACGGTTTAAATGTCATGATTTTTAAGCCTTGAAATGGACCAATGATCATGTTGGCCATTCAGAGACAATCCGGATGCCCCGGGGGAACCTTTTAGGAGGGGACAAATACGAATTTTTGCAGAAACATGCCTTTCAACGGCTCAAACTTTCGACGAAAATTCGTTTTTGTCCTCTCCAAAAGGTTTCTTGCGGGACATCCGGGTTGTTCCAGAGAGGCCAATATGGTTATTGATCCATTTCAAGGCTAGAAGCTAGAAGTAGACTACTCATGAAGTTTCAGCCTTTGAAAGGCATGTTTCGGTGAAAATCTGTATATGTCCCATCCTAAACGGTCCCCCGGGGCATCCGGGATATCCCGGAATGGTCAATATTGTCAGCCACAGCACCACCTTCTTGGGGAACTTGGTGTGTGAAATGAACTTCACCTCGGAGCTCACTTCTTTCGTGGGGGAAGAAAAATACAAAGTGCCCTGCCAATCGTTGCCATCCAGGGTGAGATAGGTCTCGTCGTCCATTACCACCGCCAGCCGCAGCCGCTGCGTCATTGCCTACAGCTCCGTAACCAGTAAACGTGACCTCCGCTTCCTGACATGTATGCTCATGTTCGCCAGGTTCTTTTTCACTGTTTGGCCGGTTGAACCGACCTATTGGCTTAACGCACGCAGCGATGTAGCCACTTTTCCCTCGGTCTTCCTCTTCAGCATCCTTTGGAGCTTCTTGTCGCTCAGGGTCGTTGGCCGTCCGGAACCGGGCTTTCTTTCGATGCTCTGATTTTTGTCTAATAGTGTCAAGATATTGTAGATGCCGAAACGGGCGTATCCGGCGTCCACAAAGTGCCGCACGATGTCCGTTTTCGACGCGGCGGGGTGCCGTTCTTTGAACTCTTCTGAATTGCTTCACTGTTTTTGCCATCACGGTTAGAGTTCGACTGATAGAGCTGTCAAATTTTGTCTGCTGACTCATGGGTTACTATAATTGATGCTGCATGGGTAGTTTTGTCTGTGCGGGTGAAGGCAAACCCATGAAAAATCGGCAATTTTTGTCCACATTTTTTAATGCTAACGTTATTCATGAAAAATTATGAATTTTTAAGCCGTCGAAAAGCAGTATCCGATGAAAGTTTGTATCTGCCGCCGCCTCACAGATTCCTTGTGGCCACTCGGGTCAAAAAGGGCAGTACTCAACAGAAACTGAAAATTGGGACTCTAATAAGCAGCTTCACTGTAGAGACTTTCCCAACAAACATCGGTGTTGAATTAGAGCTTGTTCAAACAAATTTGGAGAAGTTATTCAGCTATTATAGAAGAAACAGCTGAATAGCTTCTCCAAATTTGCTTGAACAAGCTCTAATTCAACACCGATGTTTGTTGGGTTGGTACCTCCTTCCGAGTCGATTTGCAACAGCGTTTTCTTGGACGACATGTCGGCTGGCAAAATGATTCGATATCATCAAAGGCCTACTGTAGAGGTTTTACTCTTTTCAGAGTCCCGCAAGTAAAGCTTCAAAAAAAACAACATGCAATTGCAACAAAAGGCCTAACGTAGTCTATGTTAACCATCCAATCGCGTCTTGTACACAACACCACATTATTCTCTTGAAAACTACGATGGTCCCTCTGTAATGATTGAAACTTATCCGAAATAATAATCTATGTCTCGAGTACCAGTTTTAGTCGTTAAAATTCCTTTTAGCTGTTTTAATCAAAACCGAGAAAGATATCTTACCTGTGGGTAATTAGAAACAAACAGTTTTTCTCGGCTAAAACCACTGTTTATCTCCCAGAGCAGAAAGCATGGTGGGTGGCCATACTCATCATCGCAATGTTCCAAACTATTTCATGGACTGCCAATTATCACAATAATTTCTATTTGGCAGCAACATGATTGATTCTTTACGAGCAATGAATAAATCATAAGAAATGATGTTTTTATACACAGTCGCAGGACGATAACTACACTGAAATACATTAATAATAATTATTCAGCAGTTGTAGAAAAGGTTTTCCGAACGGTTGCAATTCACACTTGCTCTACACTTTATGTTGTGGCATTTTATTTTCTGTTGATAACTATCATCTGAGCATCGTTCGCGGGGTTTTCCACAACTCGAAGTTGGACGAATGACCTTACTTTTATGATCGCTATCGTTAAGTCTTCGTCATTTTTCCGAACAGAAACTCTCAACGCCCTCTCGGCAAGTTTTTTTTATTAGTCCAAATCCCTAAGCTGCCACCCGATCATATCGCGATGTAGTAGGGATGCTTAAAACTCTCGTGAAGTTTCACAAAAAATAAAAAGATAAATTAAATTACTGTTACCTTCGATTGATTAATCATATTGTTTGCATCGATTTTCCAATGGAGGATCTACCTGTGGTATTATTTATGATTTATTTATTATTTTTAAGGATTTGAGGAGCGTTTTTGCACTACTTTCAGCTTCATGAACTGAAAATCCCATCCCATTTTTTAAATCTTTACTATCAACTTCATGTAAATGACTGTTGCTCCCCACCTTGTTATGACTGTTTGAAGAAGCTTGATAATATATTTGTCTAATATATTGTATCTATTGGTCAAATCTACATTCACAACACAGCCCGGTCTCTTTCATGCCCGAAAATCGTTTTGGAAAATAAATCGAAATAGATGCATAATTTTTCCAGTTCTCTGATGATTGTTTATTTTTCTTTTTATTTCTAGGTTGTCAGAATGTAGCTGCTGAATCACCCCTATCATAAGCAACAGCAAAAAAAAAAGTGGAAAACAAAAGACTATCACTAAGAGAAAAACTCATCGATCGTTGCATCTGCGCTCGCACCGATGACCATATAAACACACAAAAGAGGCAAAACAGTGCGATCGCACACGTTCCTCCCCCTAGCCCTATCCGCACCTGCCATCCAGCGGCGATCGTGGAGCATCTCGGCAATCATCGGCGCGACGCGGGAGGCGTGAAAAACTCATTCATGAAGCAGCTTTTTCTATATATATAACATAGACAACCCTCCATGAGTACAGGTATTTCGTTCTCATCCTTCGTCCTCGATAGATCGGTAGTTGCGTTTTTGCGTTTACAATATAATTAGCCGTGTTATCGTTCAAAACCTACAGCTGCATCACAATTCCGTTTCCGTTCGATCGTGCAGCAAACTGTTACAAACCTGCCGCTTCTTGTGTTTGTTCGTGATTTGCTATACCCCCAAAACGAAGTTATCCAGTGTGTATCCTGTTGATCCCAGAGACAACCGAAGAAAAACATCTGCCAACGAAACAAGTGATCTAACATAGTGTAGGCCTATTTGAGTTATACATCCAATCAAGTCAGTGCTTATCCTTGAAGGATAATTTCAGTTCAGTGTCTATTTTAATACCAGTGCTCCATATTCCGCATTTGGGGGAAAACGAGTAGTTGTTTTCCTTGTCACAACCCGTCACCGTTTACGGCCTCAACATTTTCCTCAACAATTATAACAACAGCAGCAGAATGCACGGGCGTCCATTGTGGCAGGTTAGTGCAGTGTATCATTGATTAAATTACCAGTTAGTAGCTAGAGACCCAGTCCGTCCTCCAGTTTACCATGTATGGATCTTTCAGGTTGGCAAATCGATAGGAAGTGATTGAAACTTGATCCATTCGTGTGAAAATGAAGTTCATATCTAGAGTGCATTCCGTCCATGTCTTTCTAGAGATATTACGAGCAAGTGGCACGTGCTGTTTATTATTCCAGCTTGGATGGTGTGTGGGAAATGTTTGGGACGAGTTATTGGTGCAATCCGTGCGTGAATCATATGATTTGAGTTAGAGTGTTTCTGGCATTTGGCGCCCTCGCCACTTCCCGGATGGTTTATTTATTTTTGGCAACCGTAGCCGAATGAAATGAAGAGTGTTTCTCATTGAGAGACTTTTGTATATGTTTTGGGTGCTAAGGGATAACACGAACAATAATACGCCGCGGCTATAGAATTACGTGTTTACGGGTGGAGCAATAACATGTGTTGTAAATTAGGAAGCGTGTTCTACAGCTTGGAGCTGTTTCATAATTTGCATGTTTAGATAAAAGATTTGTTTAATATTTGTGATTTCTGGGTCACCGAACTGAGACATAATATAGATTTACAAAAGACAACGCAAAAACTATGACAATATCATGGATAACATTGGCATCTTCATTAATGCATAAACGAAAAGCAACAATTTGATCCAGACCATGCGAATTACAGGACTGTTACAATAGTCGCGGATTTTGCGAATCTCGTGCATTTCACGGATTTGTCGCACAATTATGCTTATATTGCGAAAATTGCTAATTCATTGTACAGTGTTGCGAAAATCGCAAGTTGACGAATATTCCAATGAAGCTCGCGCAAATTCAAGAAAAACAGTAACATGCATGTAAAGTATCAATTGTCATAGTCTATTCGCTGATCAATCTCAAAAGTCAATTGCTTTTTGTAATTTATCTTTGTAAACGCACAGAAAGTCAAAGTTTTCTAATAAATGATACTATCTGACGTTTATGGCGAGGTGAATTATCTCATATGTTTAACATACATTTACTAACATGTTTAACAGACATACATTGAAATATAAAGACTGGACTCGGAAAAAATGAGACACACAAAAATGATCACCAAAATTCATTTTAAATCGGATACTTCTCAAATTTTCAGGGATTAAATAACTATACATTAGCTATGTTTTGGCATAATTTATTTATTGAATTTCCTCCCTCAAGCTGAATGCTCGTACATTTCTCTTAACACTGCTCATGAGATCTTGGGCGAGGCTTTGTCCATCTTCCTTACACAATTTCTCCCAGTTTTTCTTCAAAGCTTCATCGGTTTTGAACGTTTTTCTGCTTTTCTTCAACTTCTTCTTCATTATCGCCCAAAAACTTTTCGATCGGACAAAGTTCTGGTGTATTTGGCGGGTTCGCCTCCTTCGGGACCACATTAACGCCCTTCGCTTCGTACCAATCCATTACGGGCTTGGCGTAATGGCACGAAGCGAGATCCGGCCAGAACAGCGTGGGACCACGGTGAGAGCGGAGGAAGGGCAGCAAGCGCTTCTGCAAGCATTCCTCTCGATAAATCTGCCCGTTTATTGTGCCGGTTGTAACGAACGGCTTGCTGTACCGTCCGCACTCGCAGATCGCCTGCCACAACAGGTACTTCTTCGCGAATTTGTCCATCTTTCTTTTCCGGAACTTTTCCGGAACCTCCATGCGGGACGTACCGACAAAAAACTAGAGGCCGGGGATTTGTTTGGTGTCCGCCTTGATATATGTCTCGTCGTCCATTTAAGATCGATTATTTTGGCCACGTCTCGGGTGGAAAGGTTCGGGTTATCGGGTTATTCTTAAAGTACTGCCTTATCTTCCGTGTCTTCTCTGGGTATTCCGTTTTCGGTTTTCGGCCGCTTCCAGTGCGCCGCTCGATGGTCTTCGTCTCCTGGAAAATCTTCACAACGCAGGACACGGTGGAATGGTGGATTCCAAGCCTTTTGCCGATCCATCTGTGCGACTGACCAGGACCAGGATCACCGCGCCCAAGATTTGCTGGCTTAGCTCTTCTTGCTTCGAATGCATCTTGAAAACTACTTGACAGATTTTGCACACATAAACATAACACTTTAAACTATTAGGTGCGCAACTAAGTTCTCGCTGTTTTTTTTTTTTTTGTGAAAAAGGAACTTTATTTTGAAAAGAAAGGTTACAAACGAATTATTCAAAGTATTGCCTATCACTAGCTACGACTTTTCCCCATCTTTCTAGTAGAACGTGAATACCATTTCGATAGAACTGTTCGTCTTTTGATGCTATCCAAGAATCAAGCCATTTTGAGATGGAATCATATGAGTGGAATTGCTGACCAGTGAGACCATGTGCCATCGAACGGAACAAGTAATAATCGGACGGTGCAATATCAGGAGAAAATGGCGGGTGGGGTAGGACTTCCCATTTGAGCGTTTCCAAGTAGGTTTTCACGGGTTTCGCAACGTGAGGTCGAGCGTTGTCATGCTGAAGAATCACTTTTTCGTGTCTGTGCTCGTATTGTGGCCGTTTTTCGTGCAGTGCTCGGCTCAATCGCATCAATTGAGTTCGATACCGTTCCCCGGTAATGGTTTCGTTTGTTTTCAACAGCTCATAATAAATAACACCAACTTGGTCCCACCAAATACACAGCATAACCTTCGCATCGTGAATATTCGGCCTAGGCGACGATGTTGAAGCATGCCCGGGCAGTCCCCATGAATGTTTCCGTTTTGGGTTACTGTAATGAATCCATTTTTCGTCACCCGTCACAATGCGATGTAGAAAACTCTTCCTTTTTTGCCGCTGGAGCAGTTGTTCACAGACGAAAAAACGACGCTCAACATCTCTTGGCTTCAAATCGTAAGGAACCCAAGTTCCTTGCTTTTGAATCATTCCCAACGCATGCAATCGCTTAGAAACGGCTTGGCGGGAAACTCCTAATCCTGAACCAAGCTCTTCTTGCGTTTGACACGGATCCTCATCGAGCAATGCCTCCAGTTCAGAGTCTTCGAAGTTTTTTGGCCTTCCTTCACGCGGACGATCATCAACACTGAAATCACCGTTTTTGAAGCGACGAAGCCAATCACGACACGTTGTTTCACTCAGAGCAGCATCACCGTAAACTTTTTGGAGCTCTCGATGTGCTTCAGCCGCCGTTTTCTTCGAATGAAAGAAGAAAATCAACACTTCCCGCAAATGACGATTATTTGGCACGAAATCAAACATCTTCAAACAACCAAAATATATAACACTAAACCAAAATCACTGATTTGGCAAAGCGGTTTGTTTACCATATGTCTGAGCTTGGTTTATGACGCTTGAGATGTACAACATTCGACCAGCACTTACTACTGGCGCCATCTATTGCTAAACAGCGGGAACTTAGTTCCGCACCTAATAGTATTTCCCAAAATTTCATTAATTTTTACCCACGCGATAAAAAGTTACACCCAAAACAAAGTGTCGCATTTTTTCCGAGTCCAATCTTTACACATAGTATGTGTATGGCGGGCATTTGCCAAAGATTTATGAAATTAAATAAGTTTGTTCAAGAAAACTGTCTTGACAAAACGTTCAATGTTCAGAAAGAGGAAATCATTATTCCCAAGAAAATGTCTTATGAAAACTTTGTGTAGTGAACTTCAGTAAAAATCTCGAAGATAGAGTTTAACATAAAGGTCTTGAAGGTTTCTGAAAAACACAACAAGACCTTTAAGTTGTTCAAGTTCTTCAATAATCTTGCTCCCCAAATTAAACTAATTGTAACGAATAGTCAAAAAAAAAGCAAGAAAGTGAACCTTAAATATCTATTCTATATTGCAACTCAACAAAACGTTTAGGTTAAAACGTTTGTTTAAACATAGAACTGCGTTTCTCTTTTCTATATTTCAATACAGTTTTGAAAAATGAGAGCGTTACGCAAAAGTGAAAGGTTATTGAACTCTTTTAACTCTCGTTCAACGGAATAAAATTGCTTCATCCTTACACCAGTCGATCGAAAAAAATCATGATTACATTAAAATTAGAATTACATGCTATTAGTATTAGCCTTTTCAATGATCATGGTTGTCACCTTGTCGTAGGTAAGAGGGCTAATCTCATGCAAGGACCGTCATGGGAGACCAAGAACATGATCAGTATAGTGTCACACTCTGCTTTCTTTAAATTGCCACGTCGCTGTACGTTTATTTGAAGGCACTGAATGAAGTGTGATACTGGTGGGTTTAACCGCAATTCTACAACAACAATCTACAAATACCTGATATCAAATAATTAAGGGAAACAACAAAAAGTGCACTTTTCATTTGCTTGACAATTCTTTCATTGTTGTTTATTCTCTAATTGTCATTGATTAAACATCAAATATACCGTACAGTTGGTATCATTAATAACCCTATTGTTCGCTTATTATCGAAAAGGGTGAGTGTTTTGATCATGATTGTGAGCAACTAATAATATGCCCTGATGTTTCAGGTACAGAAAATTCAAATATATATTCTAATTTAAATGTGCATTCTATACGACAGCCATGATTAAAGCACTAACTCTAACAACGTATTATTTAGCTATAGATCACATCTTTCGAACTGAACAAAGGTCATTGAGAATTGTGTCTTAGGACAGATACTGACTAAGAATTAAAGGCTAGGGTTTTATGAAAAGAGTAGGACGCGGAGGGTCCGCTTATGGAGGCGAGTAGCCTTGAGACCATAGAACAATTCTTCTCTATATCGGTTAGCTTTTCTTTAATAATCTCTTGATTTTAAGTAATAAATCAACAAGATACACCACAAGTTAGTAAACTACTGATAATGAAATAAGTATTGGATTACCAAATTAGAAACATCCATCTTGTTCCGTTGAAATTAGCCAGCCTAAAACATAAAGTATGATCGATCCTCATATAACTTCGATGAATATAAACAGACTTATCCAGGTCACTTTATTACACCTGCTTGTTAGTAGAATAATGATAACAGTATTAAGCGGAATATAAAACGTTTTTAAAGTTTGATTCGGATCCAATGATTTTCCATCTTTCACGAAAATTTCCTTTACTCTGACCACCACAGGGTTCAAGTGAATCCTGCTTATGATACCGGATAGTAAGAGGCTGTTGAAAAGGGGATGCGGGGGATATTTCAACAGCCTCTTACTATCCGATATCTTAAGCAGGATGCGGGGATGCAGGGGATAATTCAACAGCCTCTTACTATCCGATATCTTAAGCAGGATTCACTTGACCCCTGTGGTTTTTATTCTGTGATACCAAATCTATACTTCTAACCTGGTACAGTATTGACAGAGATTTTCATCGCTGGAGACTTGACCCTATGACCCCCTTCTGTGCTTGGAAATGAAAATGAAAAATGAAATTACATGCTCTTAGTATTAGCAAAAAAAAAATACTATGAAGGAACAGTTGGCTTATTTTTTTTTATTTCAGTGTCGTATTCAAAAATTAATAACGGGCCCTTTCGAATGAGCACTCTTCCGTAAACGGGGTGCAAGATCTTTTTATGCTCTGACGTTCCCTCGTTATTTGCTAAGTCAGCCTCACGCTAAGATGAGAATCCCTAAAATTTGGGTTTTATTTAACCTAAAATTACGTATTGTGGACAATATCCAAAATTAATCGATAAGAAAGATCCAGCTGAAGCTTCTAGCTACAGACCAATAAGTTTACTTCCTTCAATAAGTAAACTTTTTGAAAAGATAATTTTGAATAGAATGATGCTTCACATCAATACAAACTCAATTTTTGCAGATGAGCAATTTCGCTATGGCCATTCAACTACTCATCAACTATTAAGAGTTACTAATTTAATTAGTTCAAACAAATTGAAGGCTGCTCAACTGGAGTTGCTCTTCTAGACATAGAAAAAGCATTCGACAGTGTTTGGCATGAAGGTTTGATTGCTAAATTGAAAAACTTTAATTTTCCGCTCTATATTATGAAATTAATTCAAATTTTTTTACCTTTCAGAACTCTGCAGGTAAATTATCAGAATTCCAAATCTGATCGACTACCTGTTAGAGTTTGAGTTCCTCAGGGTAACATTCTTGGGCCGATATTATATAACATTTTTACTTCCGACCTCCCTGATTTGCCTCAGGGTTGCCAGAAATCCTTGTTTGCCGGTGACACAGGCATTTCCGATAAAGAAAGAAGTCTTCGTGTCATTTGCAGGAGACTGCAGAAAAGTTTATATATTTTCTCTTCTTGTTTACAGAAATGGAAGATTTCTCCCAACGCTTATAATATTCCCACATAAACCTAGAGCTTCCTTTTTGAAACCGTTGTGACTACTACACATAGTTACTATGAACGGTGTTCCAATTTCTTGGTCAAGTCAAGTGAAATACCTTGGTCTAATTCCAAATATTAGCTAATCTGTGCCTACGCACAATTTGGTTATGTGCACTTTTGAGCGATTAGGTATTCTCATCTTAGCGTGCGCAATTATAATGACAGTACAAGAATTATGATACAAATTGAAAGGGCCCCAGGGTCGATCACGAATTACGTATGCGATTCCTGAAAAGCTCACGAGTATGTAATCGTTTATCGTTGGTATTAGTAGTTCAATTATGTGCTTAAGAATGACCTACTTTTGATCCCATACTAATCTGAATATAAACAGGTTGAAAATTTGGTTTTTCGTATCGTGGTCCTCTAAAACGGATAGTAAATGGTTCATATTGTCTCCTTTTTCTTTTTATTTCATTTACTATCATTCCATATTAAATTATGCGATAATGTTTGTTTTATAACCCTCTCATTTTCAGACTATACTACGCTTGTATATAACACAAGGGACGAAACGAAATGATTTAAGCTGATGCTATTTTGATATAACGACTTCTCTTAGTCGTTCTATAAAAATAGTTTGGCTATAACATGTAAAACTTTAAAAAACGGGGCGTTCACGTGATTATGTCATGATTTTGAATTGAAAAGTTAAGTTAAGGTGAACTAATTTACACTTAAGTTTCTTTCCCAGAACACAGCTTTAAACATGATAACTTTTTGAATGAATAACTTGCATGACATTTCATGTATTTCGATTTCTTTATAAGAAGACGTATAAAGTATAGATATTTTTTTCGGTGCATGTCTGAAAGGCTCCGCAAAAAAGTGATCAAATTACAGATCACTTCAATGAGTGGCATGGGAACTACGAATCAGTTTTGTTCAAAGTTTGGAGTCACCCATCGGTTGAGTTAAGCTCAATTCACTTAATATCAGGATGCTAGAAATCAACTCTATCTAGGGATAGTTCTCAAACTCATCAGCAAAAACGAATTTATATGTGTTGAAGACATGTCCTCGAGCCGTTGCCACTTAAAGTGTTTGCACAAGAAGCTGCCCAAAGTCTATCTTTGCATACGATTCGTCGTCCATCAGTATACATCCTGGGTACCTCCTGAGAACCTACATAACTTTCGAGTGCTTGTTTTGGCCATCCGGTTCTGTTTCATTGGCCGGTTTGGCTACTTGCTGGCACGATAAGATCGATAACCTTTATGTAGACTGATCCTCCGGACGGTCCTTTTTGTTTGCTCTAACTCAATACCTTCCAATGCAATTGCCTATCGTAAGTTCCACTACGACGCTTACTGTGATCCTTCCAAACAATAGTTTTCTGCGAACGGAGGACACCGCATATAATTTCAGCATCATTACGAAGTTTATCAGAAGCAGATAATTTCCCATCAACACGAGAGGCTCTAGGAGTGGACAGTAATTTATTGCTAGAACTAAGAGAAATGAAGAGAAAGTATTGAAAGTTCCGTTTAGCGTTACGGCAGGCTATGCAAATTGAAAGATACAAGTTGAAAATGAGCGGAGGGCATTTGAATGGTAGTATACGATAGGGCTCATAATCTTTTACCAAGCTACCCCAGATGCAGGGTAAGCAAGGGGTAGGATACCTGCTTCTGATAAATTTCGTCATAGATCGTTACTCCGCGTATTGGGAGAATACAAGAAACAACAATCAAAGTTCAGAATCATGTTTAGCCAAAATCAACGACTTCGCAATTTTTTATCCAGACCCCGTTAGATTTTCAACGTGGGTGTCCAAAATTAATTTCCTTCTTTCAGGTTCCATCGGTCACAACGTTTTTTAATATAAGTTAATTGTAACAAAACTCTTACCACTGACAAAGGAGAGCTTTCCAAACAATCTCATGTCAAAACATTCGAAAACCGAGCACTAGGAGCGCTGTAAAAAAAAACAAGCAGTACTTTAAGATTTTAAGTGAATCAATGTTTACAAAACTTTTTACAAAACTAAGTCGTAGTTCGTATGCAATTGAGTAAAGTGGTCTCTCACACTGATCTAAATTTGTGGCATTGTAATCATTTTGAATTTTAGAGATAGAGCACACTTGGTGGAGACTTTGTCGGTATAGATGGAATTGTGTTTTGTAGACGAGGAACTTCAAAAAGAAATAAAGATTGATCATTTATATAATAAACTATAGATAGACGGGGATATTTTCGAGGTGGTGGATGAATTCGTTCACCTCGGATCCTTTCAGAACCGACCCCCCCCCCCCCCCCCACTCTTTGCTGTATTACGAGCTTGACACGTTTCTTAATAGAAACGCACGTAGCACGCACCTGGTCCATCAGCATCTCGTCCCAGATCTTGGAAATGAGCTTCTTAAATTGGTCCACAGTGCTCACTTGATGTTCGCTCTGCTTGGCCAGCATGTACGACCATACATAAAAGTCCACGGGATTAAGGTCCGGGGAGCTGGGAGGCCACAAAGTCTTATCGAGAAAATAAGTCAAATTCTCCCGACACCACGCTTGGACGATATTCGCCGTGTGGGCCGGTGCGCCGTCCTGTTGAAAGACGTAACGATCCTTCCCGTAGAGGTCCCGAAGTACTGGGCCACAACCTTCTGGAGAGCATCGGTCTTATAGTACGGGGCATTGATTTTCACGTTTTTCACCGACGCGGCGCTCTGGAACCGCGGGATATTTATGTGGGACGAGGGGATGCTGGCTAACATCGGCGCCCACAGCCGATCATTTTGGACATTGTGCGGCTGTTGCAAGATAAAAAGTTTCTCATCAGAAAACATGAACTCCTGAAATGCGTGCCGCGAAAGTATTAGTTTGGCTCTGTCCAGCCTCTTTTTCGTTGTAGCCTCCGTAACCCCGTTAACCTTGTATTTGTTGTACGGCTTGTATCCCAGGTCCTTCGTCATGATGGTGTGGGCAGTCCCAATCGACACGTCCAGGTCAGCAGCGGTCTTCCGGATCGAGCGGTTCGACGAACCCGCTCCCTCACCACCTTGATGGCTGCTGGCGTCCTTGGCCGAGCCCGTCTCCCGGTACCGACGGATGGTAGTATAGATGAAATTCCGCTTCACCGAGTCGCTCACCTCTCGCAAACAACTTTACTACGACTTCGCGGTACTCCTTCATCGCTCGCGGTAAACAAACAACAAATGACAGCAAGTCGACACCATGCGCGTCGGTTAGCCTATATATGAGGCTAAAGATGACACCAATACCAATACACAGAATGCACATGGTGCATAAAAAGTTGTTTTCAAACTTATTGAACACCCCGTATGCTCAAAGAGGACTATAGTGCTAAGCTCTTGGCGTATTCGAGCGACGCGTGCTTAGGACCATCTTTGCCAGTGTGCAGGAGAACGGTATGTGGCGGCGAAGAATGAATCACGAGCTCACTCAACTCTATTGCGAACGAAGTATTCTGAAGGTGGCAAGAGCTGAAAGGTTACGCTGGGCAGGGCATGATACGAGAATGCCGCATAACAATTCTTCAAAGATGGTGTTCGCTTCAAATCTGGCTGGTGCAATAAGGCGTGGAGCGTAGCGGGCTAGATCGGCAGAACAGGTAATCAACGATCTGATGAGTGTGGGCGCAGTCGAGGATACAGAGATGCAATGGTTGTACGGAATCAAATTGCACCACTTTTTTACCCGTTTTACTGTAACTTTTTTACCCGTTGGGTATTTTCTATTTAAATTTTGAGTGGAATTAGTTCTATGTGTATTTGTTTACGCTGTGTAAGTTTCACTAACAAATGTGCAATCGTTGCGAAGATGGGGTCGGAAGAACAGCAGCGGCGCAAAGAAATTTTGCGCACGTGCCTCGAAAATCCAGATCTTTCTCATCGTACTATCAGCAGGAAGCTGGGAATGGTACATTCTACGGTGTCTCGTGTTTTAAATCGGTACCACGAACGTTTGACCATTGATCGGAAAGAAAAAAGTGGCAAAAATGGATCACAAGCGGGTAGTTCAAGTTTTCAAGAGAAATCCCAACAGTTCAGTTCGAGATGTGGTGAAGAAACTGAATCTAACCAAAACTTTCGTGCAAGATGCGCAAAAACGTGAAGGACTACACACGTACAAAATTCAAAAAGCGCCTAATCGCGATGAACGGCAGAATACGGTAGCTAAACCACGTGCACGGAAGCTCTACACCCAGATGTTGACGAAACCACATTGCCTCGTTATGGATGATGAGACGTATGTAAAAGCAGACTTCCGGCAGCTTCCGGGGCTCCAGTTTTGCACTGCTCATCATAAATTCGATGTCCCTGAGGACGTTAGAAAGCAGAAGATGTCAAAGTTTGCCAAAAATATGATTTGGCAAGCAATTTGCTTGTGAGGAAAGAGGAGCACCCCATTCGTGACAACTGGAACGGTCAATGGGCAGGTGTACCTAAAAGAATGCCTCCAAAAGCGTCTACTTCCTCTTCTGAGGTCACACGATGGTCCTACGATTTTCTGGCCGGATTTAGCCTCGTGCCATTACTCGAAAGAGGTTTTGGAGTTGGTACAGAGGCTAAGGAAGTCAATTTCGTGCCGAGCCGAAGCATCTCAACCCCCCGAACGCACCGGAACTGCGGCCAATTGACAAGTACTGGGCCATCATGAAGCAGGCACTTCGGAAGCATCCTAAGGAAGTGAAATCGGAGGAAGATATGAAGAAAAAATGGATTGCCACGCAAAAAAAAAGTTGGTCCAAATGTTGTACAGGACCTTATGAGTAGTGTAAAGAAGAAGGTTCGTGCATTTGGATATGGAATTGAAATTGAATAAAACGAACATGGGAAAATATTCATAACATAACATTATTTTACTCCCTGAAAGTTTGAAGATGATTGGTTGAACGGGCGAATTTTGCCGAATATTTGTGTGTGTCGCAATTGGTTTCCGTACACTTTTTAGAACAATCGCATTACGCTCTGTCTGGAAGAAATCATGATTATAATTATGACAACTAATAAGAATAATGAAAAAAAAAAGATTACTGAAAAGATTATGCCTTCCGGCTGTCCCTTGGAGTTTTGTTTTTTTAAATCATGGTTATGATAAACAGAAGATCTCCATGCATTTATCAATAACAATGAATAGTCTTTCATCTTTTGTTTATATTTTTTCAAATTATATTTAAATTATAAATTATATTTACCTTTTCTAGATTTAAACCATTTATTTGTACAGGATCAATCGAATTAACTTTACAGAGCTAAGTTTATATAAATGTATATAAATATGCATCAATTATCTTAAAACTTAAGTTGGGGGGATGGAACCGAGTACTCGTGGCCGTCTCGAGGTTAATAGGAATAACAATTTAACGGATGGTAAGATGGACGGGAATTTTAAATATGGATTTGTAGAAGATATATGCTGATATTTACGATATTTAACAGTGAAAGTGGCGAAACAATCAGCGAGCTAGCACGTGCTGATCATAAAGCTAAGATCAGTCAGTAAACCAATTTTGATCTTGAAATTGCATGTTTAAAAAGAGGTTTGCATGTTTAAAATTTTGTGCACGGTTGAATCCTTGAATTATTGATTTTTTTACTCGACGTTATTTTCTACCTATATATAAATATCCTGTCCATCAAAACCATTGCTACTAAACCCTCTGCGCGTCGCACAAATCAACACCTGTCTAAACAACAACACCTCCTTCCCAGCCGCCAATTGCTCAGTCCCTTGGTGCCGTCGTGTCGCTGTCAAAACAATTCGTCATGGCTCATATAGCTAACATCTTCATTTTCACCTGTCATACCGTCAAAACGGAAAATTATTCGCTCCAATCTTGGCAATAAAAACGATGTCTTTCTTAACACTTTTTCCACGATTGAATCAGTGCGCTTGGGTAGTAGTAAGTACAGCGTAATGGATATATAATTGAGTATGTAAAGGGGGTGGGTGGGCGTCGTGGTATTTTGTTGGTTATGCATGACGGAATCGGAAAGAATACATTAGCTGGCAGGGCAGAGCGCGAGGGGGAACTGTGTTTCTTTTTTTGTTTTATGTTTCATTTTGCAGAGCATTATCATTATCATTGCATTGCTAATGGTGCTGCTCAGGGTGGAATGGAACCTTGCCGAAAGGAAGTCATGTATTAAATGAAACTCGCATCCCCGACTGGTGCACACGCCGATGCGGCTCAATTATATCAATTGAGTCAATTATGCACACCTCTTTCTTTAGCTCTGTGGAATTCAATGACCAGCCACTGTACATAGAACTTCAGTAAAACGAGGTTTTTCTCTTTGGCGGTTCTGTCAAAATTTAGAAGGTTTTCTGATTAATTTTCTTGCGATTATATTCCTCCAGCAAACAAGAGAGTAACCCCATCGTTAGCAGCTTATATAAGCCGAATGCGCTTGATTTAAAGCTACCGAAGTGCATGCATATGCATCGAGCATAAATTTCGAGCCCTTCCACTTGTGAGGCAGTGTTCAGAAAGAAAGCCTCTCTATGGTTGCGCGTAGGCGATCGGGCCTGTTAATGCTGATGGTGCACAATTGATTATAGGTTTTTTTTGCAAGAGCGATTAATTAAAAACCCTTCATTATAATTATCGGTATCTGACGAACAAAAGATGGATGAACGAATCAATGGATCGCAGTGCGAGCGTGCCTTCTCTTGTTGTCCGAATCGGGTAATGATGGAAATTAGCACAATTTATTGGTCAGCTTGGTATGCGAAGGTATTTGTGCACTGGTTAATTAGCGTTGCAATCTGCAATCAA
>JAHHFK020005923.1:0-30061 GCA_024533555.2 Aedes koreicus
CAATTGAAAAATATTAAAATGAAAGCTTGTAAAACAATTGAAAATCAGAAGAAAAAAATCCAAGCAAGTTGGTGTTCACCATAAAATAAGGTATACATTGAACGTCAAAAAGGAAAAAAAAGGCGAAAAAGGCCAGTGTAGGCTAAGATATTGGACTTCATCGAAACTTCATCACAACTGCTTCGATGAACGGTGAAATAAACATTCAAGAGTTCTTACAAAACGACTTCTACCCATGATTTGAAGTCACAAGGATCCTGCTGTCTTCTGACCAGATCTTTCATCGTGCCATTACGTGAGATCAACGGTAGAATGGTGTAGCACCAAGAATGTTTCATTTGTTTCTAAGGACATGAACCCTCCTACACTGATTAAAAAGCAGTAATTATATCTATGTATCAGACACATGATTTTTGCAATACGATCAACAAATAATAGCTATTTGTAATCGCACATACTTTCTATGTATACACATAACCACTGTTGCAAATATTAAGAACAAAACACAACTTTCAATTTCAAGTAGAGCAATTTAACAATGATCTGTTTTTTTATCTATTTTTCAATCAAAATTCTATTCAACATACTTTTTATACGATCATTGTTTGAAGGAGTGTGACTCAAAGAATTGATGAAGCTTTTCTTCCTGATGGCTTCGATTCCCAGCTGAAATCAATCCGTCACATTGTAAGTAAACTTTTTCTAATATTCCCGAATTGTGATTGTAATAAACAAGAAGAAAGTTTTCGCTACTCTTTCCACTGATTTCGATCAACTTGGCAAGGGCTTTGGAAAATCAAGTCATTTTCTACTTACCCGTGGAATTAGTTTCAGGAAGGTTCCGAGCAAAATTCACTATTTCATGGGACCCTACTTTCATTAGTGTCACTCAATCGAATCACCCGTATTTCTGTCACGATTCATTGCAATCGAAGCCGAGATACGTCCGTTCGATTAACCGGCTTTTGGCACTTGGGGTGAAAGTCTTCCTTCCCCAACTCCAGTTTTTTGCTATGAATGCGGGCGAATTCACATGAATAGCCCAATCTACACCTTTCTGAAAAATTGATTTCTCAGTCGATAATGCTACCTTTTACATCCCACATCCACCATCCACATAACATGGGCAAGCTACGAGTTGCAAGTGTGAAAATGGATAGAAATCCCCCAAAAGCACTATTTCACCTTAAGGCTTATTTAAGATTTCCCCCTCAAAGCTGACCTCGTACGATGCTGTATAAATAGATACCCTATTTAATTTTAATTCTATCAGTTACAGCCGACCATCCCACTTCTCAAACGAAAGGTCTTTCCACGTTTATCTTGGTGTTTTCTAATTCCATGCGAGATTATTTCCCAATCGAGCTTGATTGTGTTCCCAATTTCGTATTTCATTCTAGCCTTTTGGCTTCTCGTTCTGTTCAGTTCCAAGTCCGACTGCCGACACCTTCCACTAAGCGCAAAATAAAAGCACGGGTGTATGTATTTCTTCGATTTCTTCTTCGATGGCTTCTCGACTGATTTAGGGTAGGTGTACCAATTGTAGTAAGAGCATCCGATGGGACATCATTCCATCATATGCACTGATACATTTGATGAAACTACTCTGAATGGCTGGGGCCATAAGTTGGTACGAGTACTTTTAAAAGTACCAAAACCTCTATGCATATGTATCCTATCGATTCCAGTGAAACACAAAAGCATCCAATCGCGCAGGGAGAAATCTTTCATTATGCAATTACCAGTCCCAATGGGGGCTGCCCTTCCGGAAAAGGTTCTCCAAATCATTAATCCACTAGTCAGACGGAACAGGCCGCTCTATCAGCGATAGCACAAGAACTCTTCTTTCTTTCGTCGTTGATGGTTGTGGTGATGATGATGATGATGATGGTGACGGTGATGTTTTCATGAGTTGCTTGTGATTTTTTTTTTTTGAAAATGTTCATTTATTTGTACAGGCTCAGTCGAAGCAACTATACAAACTACATCAGTTTTCTTAAAATTAAAGTTATAGGAGTAAGGGGAAACGATTACTCGCAGTCTTCTTGAGGTAAAGTGATATAACAATTTTACGGATGGGAAGATAGAGTGGAAAGTTACAGTATGATCTACAAATCACATGTATTTTAATAACAAATTGTCTATTTCTAACTGATGACGTTTGTCCGAAGCAAATATTTTCTCATCAACATGAGAGGCTCTATGAGTGGACAGTAATTTATTGCTAGAATGAACAGAATTGAAAAGAAGAAAGAAGCTGAAATACGAGTAATTCATGATATATAACAAGAAAAGCTTATTTTCCTACCTGAAATAAGAGACAAGAAATGCTATAAACAGCGCCTTCCTTAGGTAAAAAGAAAGTCATAAGAAGTTAGAAGAAGAGTCATACAAATTTTTTAGATCATTTATTCCGCGCTTCCTAGCCTGGAGTGCCTCGACACCCCACTGCCAAAAACCATATAAAAAGAGGCCATGTTGAGCGAGCTTGGTCACAAGGCAAAAGTTGCTATGCGCTTTACATGGACCAATGAAGTCCAAAACAAATGTCGAGAGCACAAGTACCTAATAATTAAACGTAACTAATCGTGCATGGCTACCCGAGCAAAGGATTATACCAAATTTATAACAAGTTCTAATACCAGGTTATTGTTTTTTGATCATTGAATATGTTATGTGCTGCCAAAATAATAGAATGAAAAACAAAAAAAATACTTGTTGAATATCATAATAATATGTTAATTTGTTATCACTGCGAACATCTCGAAAACAAATCCTGTATTGTAAGCAAATTTATTGAAATAGTTTCAAATTATGTAATCAATTTGAAATAAAATTCATGCTAATATATGCAAAAAATTTAATGGATAAAGAGCCAAACATTCTATTTGTTTTATTGCAAATTCGTCAAAATGTTCGCGAAAGAAGTGATCACCAGTTTGTTGCTCGCCCAGAAGAAGCCGAAAGAGATTGCCAAGGTGGTAGGGTGCCATTTGGCAACAGTTTACCGCATAAAAAAGTCCCTGCAGGATGGTCCTAAGCAGCGGAAGCCGGGAAGCGGACGTCCGCGCTTTGCACGCACGCCGAACGTGATCAAATCGGTCCGTGCAAAAATTGCTCGCAACCCGGTGCGTTCCATAAGAAAACTTGCAAAGGAAGCCAATATTTCGGAGAAATCCATGCGGAGAATCATCAAAGAAGACCTGCATGCATCTTCCAGAGCCAGAGTGAAACGCCACTTGATTACGGACCGGGTCAAGGAACTACGAGTGACTCGTTCCAAGAGATTGCTTTCCTTGTTGAAGAAGGAAAAATGATAATCCTGTTCTCCGACGAAAAGCTTTTCAGCATCGATGCTGTGGCCAACAGCCGCACGGACCGGTTCATTTCACCGCAGAAAATGGAGAACGTTCCGGAAAAAGTGAAATTCAAATTTCAAACCAAACATCCGGCTGGTGTCATGATGTTTGGCTTGGTGGCGTCCAACGGTTTGAAAATGCCGCCTGTTTTCATTGATGCTGGAGTTAAAATCAATACCGAAGTGTATATCGGTATTTTAAAGGACCAAGTGCTTCCCTGGGTGAAGGCCAACTTCTCCGAGGACCAAAACGTTGTCCTACAGCAGGATGGAGCGCCGTGTCACACGTCCAATCGAACCCAACAATGGTTGAACGATAACATGAAGTTTTGGCCGAAGGATTTGTGGCCCCTAGCAGTCCAGATCTTAATCCGTTGGATTATTCGATTTGGGCATATGTTGAAGCACGAGCCTGCAAAACATCACACCCTAGTGTGAAAACCCTGAAGTCAACCATAACACGCTGGCAGTCAATGTCGGAGGACTACGTCCGAAAGGCATGCTCTGGCTTCCGGCGTAACCGTACTTTTATTCAGCGCAAAAGTTTACAATACATCTTTGTTGAACTACTTTCCTACTTTTCGAAGTACACGTAAAGTTCTGAGTAAAACTTAAAAAAATGTAAAAACGATTGTTTACATTTGAAGAGTGATCTGGTGTTGTACTTCAAGTTTGACAAGATACAAGAGCATTTTTCTAAAACATTAAAAAAGAACGGCTTATTTTATTACCATCGTAAAAAACTGTTTGCTTAATCAGCGGTAGGATAGTCATGAAGGAAATGAATATATTTTTTGGCTCAGGAAGTACTAGCACATCGGTCCCAAGCTTAATCCCAAGTAACTCAAAGAATATCATCATTTTAGAATGCATTATAATATTTTGTTTTATAAATATATTATAAGTGTTTTGCAAAATATGTCACGTTCTGAGCAGTTCAAATCATTCATATTTTATAAGATCAATGGGCCAAACCAGTTTTCTCTGACTATGATTAAGCTACAAATACTTTTTTTACTGCTGGGAGTGATTTATTCCTTATAGTTGTTCGTAAAAACATCGTTCTATACATTTATAAAACATAAACAGGACAAAATTTTATAGATAGTAAAAACACTGTTGAAATAACATTACATCAACCATGTTTTGCAAAACATATTATGTGACATAAGGATGGATTTGTTGTACAAGATTGTGGTTTCATTGCCACCGAAAAGCAAATCGTACATACTAAGAATAGACTTTTCACTCATCGGAATTGGTATAATAAAGAAGCTACAAACCTTTTACGCAAAAGACTAGGGTTCGAATCCCATACCTGGCGCTGTTTTATTTTTTTATGAGGTTTTATTTTTTTTCACCTTTTGTTTTATAAGGCTGCACATTTTGTGCTTTTTACGTCATATTAAAGTATGAAATGAAGTTAATTGATTATTAATTGCATGTATTTGTAATTAGACAGTATTTTCCACTTGTTTATAACAAGCTGTGTTGCTTGGGATCATTCGCCCCTAATAACGTAACTCACACCAATACACCCTCAAATATACTGTCAAAACAACAACGCAAATCAAAACAAAAACAAAGATACTAGGTACTGAAAAGGGCAAGAGTGCATGGCAAGGTGCAGACTGCAAGGTTTACTTCGCAACTAGGAGTTCTACAACAGTTAACCAATTAAAAATCGCTAGTTGCACATTGATGGTTGGCTAAATGGGATGCGGAAAATGAAGCTGTCACTCAACAAGCTAATTAATATGTAGTTTTTTTTTATTTGAATGTTTTTTTATCCTGTTTTATAGGAAAACAATAGCCTACCACATCTCAAAATGTTTCAAATGAAAGAGAAATTGGGACCTATTACCTAGACATACATCTCCGTCCAAAGACAATTGACCTGAAGACGATGACAGCGAAATGGAAGATTTTCAGGAAAGTGATGATGACTCATTAGATTATTGATTTCATCATTTTAAATAGATAAATATAGTGCTGCATTGGATTAAATGGATTTAAATGAGTGCATTAGGTTTTGGGCCCACAAAACTAATTAATCACACGAATCCATAAATCTAATATTGGTGATTAACCCCAATTAAAATCAGATTAAAACTACGATTGAATCTATTGTAAAAGAACATATAAAAGAATTGTAGATACTGAAGGCTATATTGTTCTCAACGATAAGGTAACATTTAGAATTATTGTTCTCCACCATAGAATCAATTGATGATAATGCAGGGTTGTTATGTATCGTAACAATTTAACAATCAAGTTTTTCTCGAACAGTTTCAAACAAAACCCATTTATTTTATTGTCTTTTTACTGGAAAAATAATCGCTACAATAGACTTTATTGTCTATGAATTATACTGATAATAGTGTCGTTTTAGTAGAACACGCAAATAAATCACTCTGTGTTGAATCAACAAAATATTTTGTTGGTATTCAATACAAGGTTTCTTTTTGTTTCAATTCGTAAGAAAGTTCCAAATCAATTCAAAATTTCATTCAAATCAAACCATAAAAAAATATTTAAAGTGATCGCTGCTGTGTGATTTAAAACAATCACATTTATTTTAAAACTCAAATGATTAATTTATTGTTTAAACAAAATATTTTTTCACCCTAAGAAATCACTCTGTTTTGAATCAACAAAACATTTTGCTGCTATTCAATACAAGATTTCTATTTGTTTCAATTCATAAAAAAGTTCTAAATCAATTCAAAATTTTATTCAAATCAAACCTATCAAATTATTTGGAGTAATCACCGCTGTGTGATACTCGTTTAAATTATATTTGATGTATAACAATCACATTTATTTTAAACTTCGTTTTAAACAAAAATGCTTAATTAATTGTTTTAATAAAATAGTTGTATGAGCGCACATTTCATAGCAGCCATATTGCTACCTCTGACCTCAGCTTTCCTAATGTAAGTTTAAACATAATATATTATAATTTGTTAAACAGATTATCAACGAGTTATTTTAATTTGCAGATAACTGGAAAAACAGCACAACTTCCGAAGGAAGACTATTTTGCAAATAAGCTGCCATTATGACTGCCTCTCCCCAATATTTCTTCCCGAGTCCAGCATCCAACCACATGCACGATGCCAACTCTTGCAAAGTCCGATTCTTGCGTTCAGAAACGCCGTTCTGCTGGGGGAATATGGTGCGGTAATTGTTGAAAAAACGATAAAACACGACTTTCAGTTCTATAAAGCATGACGTTTTATTTCAATTAAATGGTTTTATTATATTAGTTCATCAAAGTTATTGCGTTTTGTTTTGTTTTAAACAATAAAACATGATGTTCAATTCAATAAAGCATGATGTTTTATTTCAACTCAAAGGTTTTGTTGAATTAGTTCATCATTGTTTATTATTTCAACAAATGCGTTTAGTTGGTTTAAGAAAACATTTTGTTTTGAGCAATAAAACACGATGTACAATTCTATAAAGCATGATGTTTTATTTCAACTCAAAGGTTTTAAATTTATGGTTTTGTATTTTAATCCTATTGTACATTTTTATTCGGGAAAAGGTTGCCCGTTCCGCTTATGAAGACATCCTGGCAAGCAACTTCCGAAATTTTTAAAGTTGCTGGAGGACAATATTGGTACAAAGGTATTAAGCAGTGTCTGATTGATTTTGTTCGGTAAGACTCAGTATAAGTAATTGTACTGAACTTATAGGGTAATCCTATTTTGGCTACTAATTTGAATTACATGGCTATATTCCCAAACACTCAAACTGAGGAGTCGTTACATAGCGTGATTCTAAATTAATCAAAACGATGTAGGATTATAGGGAACAAAAAGTACTAACGCATGGAATCAACGCTTCGAGTAAAATCATAGCATAAACCATCCAGTCCATATGGCACAGTGGTAAGTATCCCGGTTTTAAAGAGGAGGACTCGAGTTCGAGACTAGCTAGTAAGTATTTATGAAAAATTTAATTAAATTAAGAAAATTTCGTCAAATTGAACTCAATCATCATTTCGTTACACACAGCACTCTAAAAATAAATTTGCGGCAGGGTTAGAACAAAAACAAGAAAAAAAATGTCGAACACAAATGTCTTTTTTTTTGGTTTTGTTGAGTTCGTTTGAGGTACTTTTTAAGCTGAATAGCATTCTCTACAACCTCTTAAACGAACCTTCTGTGAACTTCAAAGTTTTTTTTAGAAGTTTATAAGAATGCTGCTAGCAGCTTAATCATTGAATGCGAACTAGAAAGTTCGGTTAATTACTTAAAAAGTAAGCTGAATATAATTCTCATCATAATCCTTCGATTAGCTGGTTAAGCCAAAAACACCCTTTTATCAGAACTTTTGGTTGCTTGGGACGCCTGCTAATTAATTACTATTTCTGGATAGTAGTTTATTAAACTCCTCGTCGCTGTGAATGGCCGACTGCAAGATAGTTGGGATGATTCTATTAATCTAGTTGTCACAAACATCGTTTTGCGCTGGGAGGTGCCCGGCTCCGGTAAGGCTTCGGAAGCGGATGGCACCCGCGTGGATTATCGATTTTTACGACCCATTGCCACGGCAATAGTTATAGCGGGGAAACTTTGCAGCGCTTCCTTCTGGTTTGTAGATCAGGAAGCACAGGCGAAAATTTACGAGCCATACGCGCAATCGCAAGAAAACGGAACACTCATTTTTTTTACAATCTGCAATCTGCATCTGCTAACTTATCCTTGGGGTTCTATCAATGTCGTTTTCCCACTTTGGTACATCACTTTTCCTTTCTCTTCAAATTTTTTACAAGTTCTTATAAAATGCTCGATAACTTTGAGTTTTTTGAAGCATACGAATATACAATTTTCACAGCAGCTAGCTGAAGGCATCTGCAAACTATTCCACGGGATTATATCAATGTGGTTTTCCCACTTTGGTACATCACTTTTCATTTCTCTTCAAATTTTTTACAAGTTCTTAACTTGAGTTTTTTGAAGCATACGAATGTACAATTTTCACAGCAGCTAGCTGAAGGCATCTGCTAACTATTCCACGTGATTTTTTCAAACGTTCTATAACTTGAGTTTCTTTAAACACACACACACACACACACACACACACACACACACACACACACACACACACACACACACACACACAACACACGCGCGCGCGTTTAAGCATAACTTTAAAGCCAGGTTTAAGAATTTCATTTCTTCACGTCTGCTTAGCCTTTTTGGAAGCCGCTTATCGTAAACTCGGTTTACCTTGTTTTCCAATATCATTTCAGTGTTTTTCCATCAGAAATGTCAATTTAAGCGGTAAAAATTATTATTGAGTTGATTATCGTTTGCACTTTTTTTAAGAGGACCAAAAATGTCTTTGAACATTATCGAACAAAAGAAGCGTGTTCGCTCAGCAAATTTTTCAGATCCAGAGGAGGAACTGTTAGTGAGATTGGTATTGAATCGGAAAGATGTTATTGAATGTAAGGTTACCGATACTCAGAGGAATGACAATAAGACTAGTGCGTGGGACGATATTACGATTGAGTTAAATGCAAACTGTCTGAACAAGGTAAGTGAAAAATTTCTTAGTGAGCTGATACTTATAAATCGGGTACAAAACTATATTATTGAATTTATTTGATATAACATAGGTCCGAACTGCAGCAGTATTAAAGAAAAAATATGAAAACATTAAAAAAAATATTCGTCAGGCTGCATCTAAGGAAAGGATGTCACGAAAACTAACAGGTGGTGGTCCAGGCCCTAGTGAATGGCGGCCAAAATCTGAGGTGCATGCTGCACTTCGAGATGTTATTGCGCTGTCTGTCGATGGACTTCGAGCGATATGTGACGATGACGATGATTATGATGTGAACACTATGGTATTTCCGAAGATGTCCGCAATTTCTGATAATGTGAACCAAGTAACGACTGACAACGAGTATGAGGTCGAATATTTGGAAGAGACAGGAGTAATTTTGAGTGGAAATAATAACTTGCTTGACAAGATGTAACCGGTAACGAATCGGTTTATTCTACTTCCAGAATACCTTTCGTTCCATTGTCTGTTGATGAATCAGGTGTAGATGCTGCTTCTAGTCAGAGCATTGATGCTGCTCAGAAACGGAAAGTAGAAATGTGCGTGCAGTACAACCCAGCAATGTTAAAAAGGCCCAAAAGCAGTGCCTTGAAGACACATAAAAAGCATCAAACGTCGATGATCGAATCGGATCTTAAAAAGAAGTTGCTAGAGCGTGATCAAGAAATGATGGAAGAGGTCCACCAACTCAATGTTCAGAAGAACAAAATAGAACTTGAATCAGCTCATATTTCTCTCCAAACCAAGAAGCTACAATCCCAACAGCTTCGCTATCAACACATGCGGGAAGAACATGCGATGCTGATGAAACTTCTAAGTACCATGTATGAGAAAAGCACAGGAAGACGAATCAGTAGCTCAAGTTCAGAAAGTGAATGAGTTTTATATTTAGCTCATTTTGCTTCGGATCAAATAATTGATTTCAAATAAAAAGATACAATTCACACTCTGAATCATTTATTCCAAAAGTCATCTAAATAGTAATTACACATTTTTTTATAAAGTAGGTGTTAAAGTAGTGTAAGTAAAGTAGTGTAAGTAAAGTAGTTTAAAGTAGTGAGAAAAATTCTTGAACCAGAAAATCACGAACACATTCGATTGTACTCCTTTCCATGTTTGGATTATTTGGAACATCAGTTGCAGCTAAGACTTCTTCAAATCCATCTATTTCTGTAGGTGGTTCCCTTTCCGTGCTATCAATTGCAATGTTATGCAATACAGCACAAGCTACAATAACAAGTTGGACAGTTGGTATTTTCAAGCGCAAAAGAATTGATGAATATTACACAAAATCAGATGCACATAGGTCATTCCATCGGTTGTGCAATATTAGGTTGCCTCGATGTACACAATAAAATGATGCACTGCTTATCGATGTAATTTGATCGATGTAAACGAGGCAACGTTACTCATCGAGACAACGTGAATCATCGCGACGTACAACATAGTCGCGATGTAAAGGGAGCAATGTAAAACTTATAGTGTAAATGTAATTTCCGGATATTATTCAATGAAAAAAAGAGGTTTACAGAGGAAATTAAAACACAAGGATGGTTTTATTATTAATAATTAGATGGGAAATAACAAAAAACTTACGAAAAAATAAACTCCATTACGAAAGGAAGAAGACTTATAAAAATGGGAAATTTTACATTAACGGAAATTATGAATAAAACGTATCAGCCCTATCGTCTTGCCTCAATTAAACCATTAAAGTCATACTCACTAGTACAATGCAACGTTAGAGCATTTTCCGCCACGTTTCTTGCATGGATTTCCATTCATTGTTTCCGAAACTCTTCAGATGTTCTCAGGCATAATCAGAATCTTTTTGGTCAAATTTCCCGTCGGATGGTAGGTTTTTTCTAATGACAACTACGTTATTAGGATCACGGCTCCGGTAGAAGCACAAATTACACAGCAACCCGGAGGTGGCGTGCTCGGCGTCTATGTGCGCTAGGAACACATCGTTGTTTGCCGCTATGATGTAACCGCATTCGAGATGTTGAACGGAAGCGGAAACTCATCTTTCTAGCGGTCGTCAATATCGTCACTAACGCCAGAACCAGCCACTCCATTAGCTCCACTAGCAAGCGAAGATCATTCACCACTATTTCCCCCAAATAATGCTGGTGGGGTTGCATTGCTTTCACCTTGTTTACTTTAACCATCATTTCTTTTACTTTCTCCATTGCTAGAATTATCGCCATTTTTCCGTCTGTTCCATATTCCACATCGTCGGACATGTTGTAGTCTTCTGTCTTGTCACTTGCATCCGAATCATACTTAGCCGGAGTTTTTTCTCGTTTCACCAGCACCTTGTTCAATTCAAAACCGTCTTGTACGGATTGAATCTGCAGTGCCGGTACGATTGCATCCGCTTCCGAGCATAACATCGGTTCTTTCGTTGGGGACATCGGTTTAGGTGACTAAACGATTCACTACTCGACGAAATGTTACTACCTTGGAGTTCTTGTTCAAAATTCGAAAATCTGAAATTTGATTTAATCTGAATGAAAATGGCTGATGAATAAAATCGCCATATACACCTGCGGATCCTATACATACCCATTGCAGACGAATATCTGTTCGTCTCAGAGGGATGGATGGTAGATGGTTGTTAGTTCCCGCAAATTTCGTCGTCATCTGTATATGGCTGATTATTAATAAATTTCGCACGGTTCAAATATTTCAGCTTTCGGATGCAAAGGTGACGGTTGATTTTGTTTTGACAAGAAAACAAGGTTGCCGAAGATGAAAGAAAAAACAGGAACAAGTGTTGCGAGATTTATTTTTACATAACATCTAAATGCGATAAAGCATCAAAATTGTGTAATATTAAACATTTTTTGCGGAGTCCTTTATGTGCATTGGTTTTCGTTTAATATTTTTGTTTTTGGTATGTGATTATTACATTCGGGCAACTAATAATTTTGTTCTGATGTAATTTGAAGAGCGATGTAATATTCCATCAAGTGGATGTTATTGTGCATCGTATTTCCTGGATTACATCAGTTTTTAATACGTTAGCATCAATTACGTTGATGTATATTACTTCTTTTTTGCTGGGGCGGTGGCTGTTTTTTTATGTGGGGGGAATTCAATGGCACCAATGGTTGGGGGGAATTTCGCAATTGGGTAAAAATCACGACTAGAAGCAAATTGTTTCTTTGGGTTTTTGGGGTTTTTTTATATAGTGTGGGCGCTTTTTTGACAGGGTGGGGGGAAAAAAAAAAAAACCAAGGAAAAAGAAGAAAAGGGCCTTGTCACAAGCAAAGAACGAAGCTAACGCGCATGCGTGCGTGAGTGACTGGTATATAATTTCAGATGTACAGATGGAGAGCTGTGAAGTTTTATTTTCTTTCGTTGCACAATGATTCTGATTTTCAAGTAATTTTTTTCTCAGAAGTGCTTTTTTTACCTGTGATTTTCGTTGTATTGCATTTGTGCGCGAAGTACTAATTGAAGGATGATGTGAAAATATTTGCCGAATAACGGAGTGTAGAGACATAAAAGCCTCCTTTAGCATCACAGGGAAGCCGTCCAAATGAAGACTGTATATCAGCAACAAATTCCGGTGAGGTCTACATATCTGATTATAACTAAATTTGAACGATACTACTAAATACGTGCCATCCTCAAAACAGTAAGATTTGATGATGGAAGTGTATGCACAGTACCTATATCCATTTGATGTTTGTACTGTGTCTATGCGGGGCTTGTTGTAAGTGAAAGTGACCTCGGAATGGACGTGAGTAACCAGGCATTCTGAAATGGGTCACTGGAACCCAACAGAGCTATCACCTTCCAACTCCCGGGCTAAAAGTGTTTGTCGATTCGACAACAGTTCGTTTAACTGCAAACATTTTTCTTCCATAAAAACACTGCCGGACGGTGGGCGTTGGATTGTATATACCCAGACAACCACAAGTCGTATAACAGTGTTCAAATAGTATCGTATATTCCTATATTTTTTGTCAGAATCGCTATTAATTGTGGCCTTTATCGTGTTATGTTTAAGTTAAATCGTAAAGAGTGCAAATTTTTGACTTTTATACGATGTGTCATTTATTCATCGTACTGCGTCACAAACTAAATCGTATATACATCGCTAAACTTTTTAAATCGAATTTGTTATTACAAATTCAATCGCATACGATATCAAATCAACTCGCTTAAGAAAACAATATAATTTGCACGTATATGGCCTCCACTTTTGCATGTATAAGCCATATTTTTGCATTCTATACGATTTGTTTACCTACATATATGTTTGTATATCATAAAAACAACTTTCAATACACACACACACACACACACACACACACACACACACACACACACACACACACACACACACACACACACACACACACACACACACACACACACACACACACACACACACACACACACACACACACACACACACACACACACACCTTATATAGTGTTGACGCCTTTTGGCTAAAGCAAGCGAAACACGTCGAATAATGCTGCATACAGATGATGTACATACGCCGGCAAAATCGGCAATTGCGATCTGCATCGATCCTAAAGCGTAAAATCTCAATGCTACCAATAATTGCACTAATGGGTGAATGTGTCGTGATCTACATGGATTAAATCGAAATTTCAGTATTGATTACATATTCACGTTGTACATCAACATACGAACATACTAACCTGGTTTCATCGATTTCTAAATCCGGGCGAATAATTTCCAAGACAATTAAAACAGTACTTTTCTGAAGACGAAATCTCATAAAGAAATCCTTATCGTCCCAGTTGTTAATAGTGATGCGAGCACGCATTTTGTATTGACGACGTGCCAATTGTAGACCTTCAATGCTTTCATATTCATCATCATCGTTCTCTAGGAATCGCCAATACAACCCATCCCAAACGTGTCGATTTTGTTTATACATTTCTTCAGTCAAACTTTAAATCTTTTCCGAAAACTGAACTTTAAATTTACCAAAACTAAATTTTTCCAAAACTAATTCAAATTACAAGTTATTGCCAACACAAACTAGAGTGAAGAAAAGAAATGAATAAATATTCTGACATTTCACACACTTAGTGCTGCTAAACCAAGTCAGACCACCGTTTAAATTAAATGTCGCTTATTTTAAACCCGATCATTTTTAAACTATGTTTAGTGGTTAAGCGTTTGTGAAAAAATCGGAAAAACGTTGAGCTAGGTTTACAATTTACTTAAACCTTGTTTAAAATTTAAGTGTAGCTGAAGAAATCGGCCCTTAGTAGATTAAACTTAAATAAGCCGGCATTAATCCAAACGTTCCACCTTGTTGTATCCAAACGAACATTTCCATACGATTTGGCGTTTCTTTGGATACAACTAAGGGGGTCCCCCGCTCATCTATGTTTCTTCTACTATCTATAGCAATAAGTTGCAGTGGTTTAACACCATTTGTTATAATTCGCAATTTGAGAGAAAAATAATACAAATTATACAGGTGAGCAAGCAGTGTTTGTCGACTTTACGTACACACTAAAATTTACGTCATACATGGACGCCCGTCTGTGAAATATTTCAGAAAGTTATACTGCTTAAAATGTAGGTGGCGCTATTGATGAATTGGAGAAATACATATTAGCGGCTGGGATATTTGGGCCTCACTTGATTCAAGTATTTATTTTAACCCTTCCTCGGCCACCTCGTCAACAAGATACAACTAACAAATCGAAAGACGGGCGCTTGAATCGGTATAGACCAAGATGAGTGATGAAGGTCATTACGTATCGCGTCTTATCGTTAAGTTCACGCAAAAAGAATGCATCTTTGATATCCAAAACGCTCCAGCGTTTTACTTTTCCGATTCTTCTTGGTTTACACATCTCAATTCCCGCTTTAACGTACATCGCCATCTATTTTCTTGGCTACAGCCAAAGGCTGGCAGCAGATCCTTTCTTTGATTTGATAATGTCCCTTTTCTGATACAGGTACAGCCGTTTCCATTGAATAAGTTGTTAAGTTATATTGTAAACACTAGGTACCTTATGTTTAGGTTTATTTGAATATCAATTCAAATCACAAATTGGAAAAACTTTAACTTTCTTAACCGATCGCTCCGCTGGCCTTACGTTTATATGTTTTCCGAATATGGTAACATCAATCCTATTCCAGTGAATTTGGAACACAGAATCCATTTTCGGAATGGCTACAATAGAAGAAACATAAAAATAACAACCAATAGTATCACTCATTGTACAAAATTATTTGATGAACTTACTGCGTACTTTATTGTCTTTTGACACCAATTTAAACGTCCCCTTTGTATCAAGTATCACTATTCCCTTGATTCCAACCAGGCTCGGATTTTTAGATCTGATCACGGTTAATTTAGCTCCATGAAAATCCGCCTTCAGGATATCCGAACTGCAGTGAAATAAAAATAAATTAAATTAAATGAACGAGTTCTAATTCGTAGATCCCTACGTTAACTGGTTATATTGAGCATCCGTCACATTTGGAAGATTATCCTTTCCCAAGTAACGACACATATAGCCACACCATAGTCGGTTCAATGGAACGATTTGTTCATAACGGACCGTATTCTGTGGAAGCGCGTAGATTCCCAGCTGAGCGATTTCCTTGCGAGAAAGTTTCTTTTTGCGTTTTTGCTTATGGTCTCCGGCTTCAGGTTTGACTTTTTTCATCGGTATCAACTTTTCCGTAGTTCGTCCTTTGGTTTCACGATAACGGTCATAATTTTCTGGTTTGATAAGGCTTTCCAGGACAGCTGCCGATTCTGTCGAATACAATATCCAGATTTAAAAAAAAAACTGCTTGTTATGATATACTGTTGGGTGAAGAACTTACCATTTGTTGGCTTCAAATCCATATTTTTCAGAAAAAGAACTTAATCTATTTCCATATAATTGCAACGAGATAGAAACTTAACTGTAGAGGAATATGTGTACTTTTAGCTGTAATCCTATAGGATTCATTGAATGATAAATATTATCGTGACGATCGGTTTGTTGACAGATGCCAATAAATATGAAAAAGAGGAGAAGAAGAAGGCATATATCAGCCTGTGCACGCTGCTATAATTACTTGGTCTCTTTTGACTTTTACTGTGAGCCGAGCCGTGTTTTAGTATTGTCTCACTCACTCTCACAGGACGCTTTGAAACATGAGCCTATGCACGCTATAAAAAAAAATTTACTTTGACTGTGAGCCATGTTTTCAAGCGTCCTGTCAGAGTGAGTGAGACAACACCAAAACACGGCTCACAGTAAAAGTCAAAAGATTTATAGCAGCAAAAAGCAGCAAGCAGACAAAAGATTTATAGCATCGTGCACAGGCTTATTGCTATAATTGTTTTGTCTGTTTGACTTTTACTGTGAGCCGTGTTTTGGTGTTGTCTTACTCACTCTCACAGGACGCTTGAAAACATGGCTCACAGTAAAAGTCATTTTTTTATAGCGTGCACAGCAAGGTGCACAGGCTCATTACTGTGAGCACAGAACGGATATATCTTGAACGACAAATAATGATGAATTTTGAGTGCTCCTGACCCACAATTGATACACGGAGAAACCAAACTACCCAAAATCAAGTGTGATAGTACTCAAAACTAAGTACTCTGAAAGGACTACTATTTTGGATATAATTTTTTTCTCACCGGTAAGTAGCTTTAACTCAATTTTAAAGTTAAATTTAAAAAGAAAATTTTACGCAGAGCAAGGTATTTTAAGAGTTGTATGTTTTCAGTATACGTGCGAGGCGCCTTCAACGAAACAATCCAGATCGGAGTGTTTGGCTGCCACTTTGCTTTAGCTGAAAATTTTTGATCGCCATTTAACCAACAACGGTGCTGTTAGGCGGAAGCAAATTTGTGTTTTAGTTTAAAATTTTACGCGTTGTGTATATGGCTATGGATCAATTAAATAAAATTCTGGACTTGGAAACCCCGTTACAAACAATTAACCGGTAAGTGTAATTATTTCACTTATTCGATTGTTTTTTCTAATTCTAGTGGCTTTGGATGGAGTGAGAACTATATAAGTGAAAACCCAGTAGTTTAGCAAAGTTCATGGAGATGATCACGGAACTGAGTCACTTCCTGAAAAGAAGGTCCAGAGGTTTTTTTCAGGGCTTTCCTCGATCATTCTTTGAACTCAACGGCATGCCATGTCCCTAGTAAATCGTTTCATGACAAACGAAAAGTACTCGTTTCAATATGAACTTTTTATGGATTTTATCAAATTGCCAATGGAGTGTGTCAATGTACCCGAGAATGTACCAATAAATAAAATACATTTTGTTTGATTTGAATTTTTAGTTTTCGTTTATTGAATTTATCTAAAGAAAGTTCACAAAATCAAATCTCGAAAAAAAAAAAAAAATTTCCCAAAATATAAAACTCAATTTTGGATTATTTTTACTGTAGATTCGCTGTTACACTGAAAATAAATCAATAATTTTTATTATTAAAATTGGCACTTAAATCGGTCAATTTTAACTTCGAATTGAAATCATGTGAGCCAGTATGATTTTCATTTGCGGCACATAATTTTTAACACCCGTCACTTAATACACAGGTTCGTTTCCAATGAGACTGATATGGTCCGCACATAATTTTCAATGGAGCGAGAAATGTCATTCAAGTGTGTTTTCACTTTGCCCTATTCTATCCATCTTCGCACTTAAAACGAAATAAAAAACCGTGCGCGAAAAACAATCAGCTGCTTTATCGTTCTGGAAGAAAAAAAAACTGCAAAATGGAGAAGCAAAGTGAAGTTTACCGTGTGGTGGTTTAGGTACTTGGTTTGCCAGCGGAAATCACTGAATTTTTTGAAGGTAATAAATTACTATAGATGTTCTTCTTTGCCATGGTAACGGTGTTTATTTTGAATATTTCAGATCTGCCGAGCATTTTTGCCATTCCCGCAGAAGAGCTGCTGAACGCGATAGCTTCAATGATGGTACAAATAAAACCTCTTTTATTCACACGTTTCGTTTTATTACATGAAAAGTACAAAAAATCCAATACTAAACTTTTTATGAAAAAATAAAATCTATGCACCATTTCACATAAAACGTATTAAAAAACTCATTTGATTTTTGCTAGGACAAGTTAATGCAATCCATGTACACTATAATTAATATCTATTCAGCTCTTGCACTTAAAGACTATATATTTATTGCACATATGGTTAATTGACCAGATTTAATAAAAAATAAATGCCGCACCAATACACAGCAATAACTTTGCACTTTGCCCAAATCTATAGGTGATTGCTCTTAAATATAAGGTGCATTGTTTTTTGAGTGTACACAAACAGTTCATTTCACTCAGCACTTCACGGTAAATCTGAAGTATGCAATTATGACTTCAAAGTAGGCACTTTTCTTGAAGACTGGAATTATGCATAAAATGCCTAAAAAGGTTTTAGGCAAAAATGCCTAAAGAGGTTATACGTCAAAAAATGAATAAATTTCAGGCATTTTGCAGCACGTGAAAGAGATTAGAAACTATGCATTTTTGAAATGTGAGTGTATGTAGGAAATAGTCACTTTATTTAATGAAGATGGGATAAGAATCTCAGCGCCAATATATCTAATCTCCGTTGGCCGTTTTACTGCCCTGGGATGCATAGTTGACGTAACCACCATCATGCCGATTGTTGAGAGAACGCGTTTTTCCGGATTTAAGCTGAAATGCAATGTATGCCAACAATTATGGACAAATGTTTTGTCCATTTGATGAAGTTTTATTAATGAAAGTTGGCCAGCAAGATAATTAGAATAGTTTCATTTTTTTATCATCTTTAAAACGCATTCGCCAACTTATGTGAATAAACAGGCATATTACTGAACGTTTATTCTCATAGTTTGGCTATGTTCTGAATAATATGTCGTACATTCACGAATCGGGAAGCAACTGGACGCGTGTGGTGAAACGTCAGATTTTTTTACGAAAATTCAGTGATTGACCAATAAAATTCATTTGAAAATGTCCGACAAAGGTGCTCTGTCTCTATTGCTGTCCTATTCAAGTTCAGATAACGACGGTGAGGGTGTTGCAGATTTGACGGTGGAAATTCCCGATAATCAGCCGATACCACAAGTACAACAAGGTAATGATCCTGAGACTAATGATCCCGAAAAAAATTAGCTCGAAGTGCCGGCCGACGCTTTTGTTGTAAGACATAGTGTGGTCGAAAAAGCATTTGCCGAAACGGCGTGGTCGATGCCATATAGTACCAGAATACCCTCTCGTGCCTGAAAAAAAAAGTCGATCGCCTAGCACTTCCACATTTGTTCACTGAGAGCTTTCTATGTAAGTAACACCAGAAACATCTTCTTTGACAAGAATATAAGAAGTTTGTTGTAAAAAAGTCGTGAGGATGAAATACCAAACATGTCTGGTCTTGAAAAAGTTTTGAGGATGTTTTTCCACACATATTCGGTTCAAACGTGGTACCAGAACAGCGAACACATTTTTGTTCTATTTTTGTTCGATCAACTTAAATTTTACTTCTTGAAAACATCGGTGACTGTTTGTCATCTTACCACTACGAACTATCTTTACTCACTTTTGAGTATCCATACTTTTGACTGATTTGAGTCAAACGTACTTCATTTTGGATTGTTTGGAAATAGCGTGTATGCTAGATGTTTGTAAATATGTTGATAGGTTGCATTCAAGATGAATTTTAAACATGTTTTTAACATCCTCATGCAATAGTGAAATTATTCAGAATAGATTGTGAATCCAATACAGTGACGGCTGAAAATATGTTTATTTGAAATACTGGAATAAAAAAAAACACTACCTAAATGTAAGATTGTGATGCCACTCACTGATTCAAATAGAAGCCAAATTGGGCATAGGGGTTTATTCAAATGTAGCATAAAGCAACAGTTTGGGAGATTGTTTAGTATTTTTTTTATAAATTGTTACGCTTAATTTGTGGGGGAGTCTTTTGAGATGTAGCTACGCACAACATAATAGAAAAATTGTATTTGTATTTTCATTCATACTGACATTACTCAGTTCAATTTCACAACAAAAAACGCAGAAAAGAAAAAAAAAGAACATTTGAAAATCAAATGTGTTACTAATGTTTTTACCCGTACTGTAGACTTGTACTGTAGGACTGTAGACTTGGAAAATCGCCATGTTGGTTTTTGTGAATTCCATAAAGAAATCTCATTAAAATTCAATAATTTATTCGAGGTACCTTCTACGTTTTTTTAATCCAATCGATGGCGCATGAAATTAGGGAAGGTAAATCGGAAAGTTGCACTGCTAACCTTGAGCCGCATATACAATTTTGATACAACTTCCATGCGTAAAGCACTTTTAATTTCCTATTTGAAAAAGTTATAAACAATCATCTTTAACGCGTAAAATACCATTAGCTACGATATCGTTTCGCCATTAAAAAATCTTGTTTATATTTTTTTTACTTTGTTCATACCGTGCTTGCTTTGACAAAACATATCATTATGTTATAAGCATGCTGTTGGAAGCATCCATAGAACATAATATTTGTCTTATGAATGTTCTACAAAACATCTGGTATGACCTAAAAGATGTTCAAAAATGCCACATTTATTGCACTTTTTCGGTTATATGCGTGTATGAAATTAAGTTATTGACTTTAGAAAATAAACATGCACCTTGGTCTAAAACGTGTATTATTAACATGAATATGACAAGTGGTGTTACTTGGGATCCCTGCTGGAAAATTCAATAACTTTATTCTGAGTACCTTCTACGTTTTTTAATCCAATCGATGGCGCATGAAATTAGGGAAGGTAAAACGGAAAACTTGCACAGCTAACCTTGAGCGGCATATACAATTTTGATACAACTTCCATGCGTAAAGCACTTTTAATTTTTTATTTGAAAAAGTTATACACAATCATCTTTAACGCGTAAAATACCATTAGCTACGATATCGTTTTGCGATTGAAAAATCTTGTTGTAATTTTTTTTTATTTTGTTCATACCGTGCTTGCTTTGACAAAACATATCATTATGTTATAAGCATGCTGTTGGAAGCATCCATAGAACATAATATTTGTCTTATGGATGTTCTACAAAACATCTGGTATGACCTAAAAGATGTTCAAAAATGCCACATTTATTGCGCTTTTTCGGTTATATGCGTGTATGAAATTGAGTTATTGACGTTAGAAAAAAACATGAGCTTGGTCTGAAAGGTGTATTCTTAACATTAATATGACAAGTGGTGTTACTTGGGGAATCTGCCGTCATTGCCACGTCGATTTTCACAATGCTTCCACTCCACCCCACGGCCAACACCCCCAGACCATCACATTTCCTCCTCCATGCTTCATCGTGCCTTGGATGTGGCGCTCCTGAAGCTCCTCTCTCGATCTGCACCAAACACGAACCCGCCGCTTTCGGTTAAACAGCTCGAATTTTGATTCGTCCGTCCAGAGAACCGTTTTCCAGAACTCTAGGGGCTTATCAGCATGCTCTTTAGCAAAATTAAGCCGTTTGGCTTTGTTTGCCTTGCTGATAAATGGGCGCTTCCGGGCAAGTTTGCTATTCAACCCCTGTGATACGAGTCGGCGACGAACAGTTCGACCGGAAACTGATATCTGAAGGGTTTCCTGGATCTCGCGGACAGTTACCTTCGGGTTCTTCTTGACTTCGCGCATGATCTTGGTGTCCGTTCTCACATCCGTTTTCCGCTTCCTGCCTCTGCCAGGGCGATCCACCACTGATCCAAACGTTTTAAGCTTCAGAAGAATTTTGCCAACCGCTGCGTTACTGATACTGTACTTCTTAGCGACAGCCCGGTGCGATTCACCGTTTTGCACATCACGAACGACCAATTTTCGGATACACAAGGGAATTGCTTTCGAAAGCACTGCGTTCTCCAGTTTTTTCAATTGAATCAAATGCGATCACGTATACAAATGCACCAGGTTGAGCCGTTTGCTTCAAAACATGTCAAAATATCAAAACATAAACAATCGAGGGGTCTTCCAATGGAAACTTATCGAAAACATATGGATTTTTGAAGTGGGCACTTTATTTTGTCACTGTTTTTTTTTTCAACACAAATTGATTTTTTTTCTTTAAGTCAAACTCCTTTTTTTCAGTATTCCATAAGTGAAACTTAAAAAGAATATGAAAAATAAGATAATAAAAAAATACAGTGTGTTTACTTTAATTTGAACCAAGTAAATGAGAGAAATTGAAAAAACGAAAAGGTGGGCACTTTATTTTGGGGTAAGTCACTCGGCCACCTTGTGTTACCACCCTAAAAAACACAATCAGCCACACTTCAAACACACTCGCCACCACATGAAAGATAAATTCATATCTGGCACCCCTTGCACGAATCGGTTGTTTGTTTTCTCACTGTTTTGTTTCTCTCTCGCTTGCACTCATGTGATTTAAATGATGCATAAGTGTGCGTGAATTAACCGCCAAAAAGGTCCATGGTTGCCAATAAACATAAATTTTCGATTGCAGTATTGAGAGATAAGTTGAAACACAGAAACACCTTTCGACACACTGAAACACAAACACAACGTGGCATAGTGACTAGCCCCCTGACCTAAGCTGAACGACATTGACTTGCCACCAGGTGACGACTCCGCCGTACGTCAACAAATTAAAAAAAAAAAAACATGGGGGGAAAATTATACATTTTTAAAAAAATTATAATTTTTTTTTGGATTTTTATGTTATAATATTACCGTATAATATTATAATTTTATTATTTTCACTAATACTTATAGTATTGGCATTCTACAACCTTTTCCTCGCTTTTCTTCGATGGAGACAGAAAAAGCTTCGGAGCCAAATTCAACAGAAGCAACTTTTGGTACATCATCCTCCGAGCTCCCCCACTGGAAAGCTTATCCAACCGGATCTAAAGGTCTAAAGGAGTTTTACTTAAAGTAAAAAAAAATCAATGTGTTGAAAAAAAAAACAGTGACAAAATAAAGTGCCCACTTCATTTAGGCTACAGAAAACAAATTAAAGTAAAATAAAAGCATTTCAATAATTGATGTGTCCTCCTTTGGCCTTCAGGACCTCCTGCAGGCGCTTCGACATGCTCTCGACCAGGTTCTTTAGGTGCTGTGGATCTAGCTCTTCCCAGGCGCGCTCCAGGGCTTCAAAATAGTTATTTTTATTGGTAACACCAGTTTTGTCAACCCTGGCATCGAGAATCGCCCACAAATTCTCGATGGGATTGAGGTCCGGGCTTTGTGGAGGCCATTTCAGCGGTTTGATCCGACAAGACCGGAAGAAAGACTTGGTCTTCTTGGCAGTATGCTTCGGGTCGTTGTCCTGCTGGAATACGAACTTCTCTTCAAGGCCCGTCTGGATCAGCGAAACCTCCAGATTTTCTCGCAGGATGTTGATGTAAGAATCTGCCGGCATTATCCCGTCGATTTTCACAATGCTTCCCACTCCACCCCACGAAAAACACCCCCAGACCATCACATTTCCTCCTCCATGCTTCATCGTGCCTTGGATGTGGCGCTCCTGAAGCTCCTCTCCCGATCTGCACCAAACACGAACCCGCCGCTTTCGGTTAAACAGCTCCAATTTTGATTCGTCCGTCCAGAGAACCGTTTTCCAGAACTCTAGGGGCTTATCAGCATGCTCTTTAGCAAAATTAAGCCGTTTGGCTTTGTTTGCCTTGCTGATAAATGGGCGCTTTCGGGCAAGCTGGCTATTCAACCCATGTGCTACGAGACGGCGACGAACAGTTCGCCGGAAACTGATAACTGAAGGGTTTCCTGGATCTCGCGGACAGTTACCTTCGGGTTTTTCTTGTGTTCGCGCGTGATCTTGGGGTGTGTCTCCTCCGTTTTCTTTCCTGCCTCGGGTCGGGGGGGGGGCCCAACTTAAATGTTAAGTTTGGAGGAATGTGCGCGGTGCGTTGTGATGTGTATGAGGGACAGTGCGGGGGTGCCGGTTGGCAAGGGATGGGGAGGGTGGAAGCCTGCGTGCGCGTTGTTTCGTTGTTATGAATGTATACATGCACAAAGGGCGTTGGGTTCGGTTGGTTAAAATATGTAAAAAAAAAAGAATGAGGGGTTTAGGAAAATTTTTGAATTTGGGGTTTTGTTGTGGTTTTTTTTTTTTTATTTTTTTTTATTTTTTTTTTTTTTTTTTTTCTTTTTTTCGTTTTCTTTATGTAAAATAAGAAAAATATGAAATAAAAATAAAAAAATATTATATTTAAAAAGAAAAAAGGGATTGGGGGGGGAAAAAGTTTTTTTTGTTTTTTTTGTTGAATAATGAAAGGGTGTTTTTGTTATTAAAAAGGTAATGCCCACTTAGGGCACCTCCAATCCTGATGGGAAACTGGTATAGATCTAAAAATATAGATCTGAAGGGATCTAAATTCTTGCACCGCAATGTTCTATATTGCGTTTTATACCACAATCTGATTTAAATTTTTACATCTTCCAAGAAAACTGATCCAAATGATGCATGTTTTGGATCACTTTTTTTGGCATGATCTATTTTCTTTATAAGTGCTGGCAACATTATTATAGTAAAAAAAAAGAATCGGGCTTATCTGTCAAGTTGTCTGTCCGTGAAAAAATTTAAGCTGCTCACGGATATTTTTCTGTTTTAAAGAGAATAAGATTATTAATCATTAATTTATTGGAGGTTCATTTAAAATTAATTGAAGGTCACTTGCAGAAATACATAAACGCAATTGTTCCTATATGCGGATGTCTGGTTTGAACTATACGTGATATCAACGGAACGTGAAATTCCGGTGAACCGCTTGGTGCTCGTCTTCGTTCGTCGAAAAAGCATCGGAAGTAGTTGTTTTGACATGTAAGGATGGTACCAAATCCGACCCAAACCAAATGGATATTACCGCAAGTGTAGATAGCCAGCAACGGGTAAGTTCGTTCAAGTTCAAATCAAGATCTGCATCTCCAGTGCTATCTTTATTTGCAGTGCCCCATTCACCAAACCCGATGCAATCGGTGCCACAGTCTAATGCGACAACTCCGACGATGGCTTCACTACAGCATTCTATTGTTATCAGCATCCATAACAAAACAACAGCCAGCAATCACCAAATCGGGTTAATCATCCATAAATACCGTGAAGTTCTAGCGAGACACCTTGTCCTAAGCTTGCAGCAGCTTCACCAAATCTGGCACAGCAAACTCTACCATATACATCATCGGAAAGTTTACCACCTCCTCTTGCATATCTTCTTGATAGCACAACTGGAAATTCACTTATTCCAGGAAACGTAGCGCGTAAGCACTGAATGAAATCAGGCACAAACCGGCAAGTCCCAGTGTTCTTCGACGCGCTCAACAAATCCTGCCAAACCAACAACCTTCTCCTTCGTCATCGAACCGATATTCGCGATCATCGCCGCATCAACAAGGCATATACGCACTACCGAAACAACTAACTATTATGTCGAGCTTCTGTATCGCAAAAGCATAGCACTGGATTTCTGGCACAAATAAACTCAAGAATCGCACCAAATAAACAACAACCACCAGCATCACCACATCACTACCAATAGCAACAGTCCTTTACGTCCACAACAGCACCATCGAGTCAATCGACATATCAAAGAAATAGTCCGTCGGATCAACGGTCATCATATAGCACTAGCAATCAACAACAGCTGCAACCATCCCATGGAATCGATTCGTCCCATCAAGCTCACCAACAGTCACACTTTTACCATCAACAGCACCCAGTTAGTCATAGAGCGAACGTAGTCATAATGCAAACACCAACAACGTCCTACCAAAAACAAGTGCAGGTTTTTTTGAAAACATAAACGCCAGGCTAGCAGAGCTAAGAATTTCCGGTAAGGCCTTTTCTGTGAGGAATCTCATCAATAGTATGCACTGTATGTTTCTCGGATATATCAAGAAGCGTTAATTGATCAGCTCGAGCGTGGTGCAACGTTGAAACGCAATCGAACGATTAACGATCGAAATGCACCGAAAATTCTCTAAACAAAATCACACCGTCTATCGATTAAATCAAGCCAAATTCAACATATTAAAAATAGCGAAAAAAGAAATCCTGTGTACCCATCAAATCAGCGCCGCAGATTAATGATTCCCTAACTACCTGAAGTAACAGCCGCTGTTCTAATATAAACAAACATTTCATTCAACGGAACAAAAGAAACCATCGAGATTTGAATTACGTTAATATAATTTTTGATTTATTTTTGCAAGTCGAAAGCAAGATAATCGTTTGAATAAAAATGAATGAGGTAGGGTAAAGAATTTATTCTTCTTTTTTTATCCAGCAAAATAGTAACCATGAATAAATCTTATTCTCGTCTAGACATTTAACCAAGATCGATGACGTAGCAGTCGATTTTCTAATAGAATCGGCACTTGTCAGCTGCAACCAGTGCCTTCTGTCTGCTTTGCTGATGATCGAGTATCTGCACTTCCTGATTGCTTTCTGGTTGCTTCATTTTTTTCCCCTCTGCAGGTCCTCCTAGGTGTCCGATGGCCCTCCAGTTACACTGCACGGCGAACTCGATCCGGATTGTCATGCTGCCGTTTGAAACTCTCTGCAGTGGGGACAAAAAATGATGAAAAACTTAAGTTAGACATATTTTTATAAATACTCATTGTTAGCATTGGCCATCTCTTTGGCCTGATCTCGAACATACTGTTACATCCGCTCGATGAACATACTGGCCATGGTTCCGATGGTTCGCCAGTGCTACAATCTGGGGCAACTCCTCGATTTGGAATGCATTATGGTGCATTATTGAACAGCTCAACTACTTCTCCGGCAAAGATGATCGTTTTTTCCAGCTCAGTTGAGCAGTTCGGCAGGGGTTCGATCTAGTGTTCTGCCCACCCGAATAGAAAAGTATAATAGATAAACAATAAAACGTATTGTAACCATACAATAGAATCCATAGTATGTACAATTGATCGAATTGTTCGCGAGAATAAGATAACATTAGGACTCACTGTTTCTACACTAGAATCTATTGTAAATTGAGACATCAACAATAGAATAAGGAGGTTGTTATGTATCTTAAAAATAAAAAAATATCCCTTTTTCCTGAACAAATTTGAGTCCTTAACTATTAATTGTATTGTTTCACTATTGTTGAAAATTCTAGCATATGGGGTGTATAGTGGATCTATTGTAATTACAATGTGCTTTTTTGATTTGTCTGATACATGGACAGTAAGATTCATGTTCGGCAATACATTCTGTTGTTATTTTATATTATTAAATTGTAATTCTATCGTTATTTTTATCCGGGCATCCTTTGTCATACTCCTGCTTGAAGTGATAAATGCAGTACGGTACACGCTAAGAAAAAAGTACCCAAAATTAAGTAAAAACAAACTCAACGTTGAGTTCTGTCAAGTGAGGTTACCAGTTGGGTGAGTTAAAAAATTGAAATAGGTTGAATTCACCCATCTAGTCAGTTAAGACATATATACTCAAATTTAAGTTTTTGTTTGTGTTCGATGTTTGATGCCATTTTTGGTCTGCTGTGGTTTTGTTGTTCTTGTTTAATATGTCATAAAAACTACTTGCATGTTAAAAAACATTCAAATTAATTTATAAATGAAAAAAAAACATTCAGTGAGCATTCAAAATTCAAAGTCCAAAATAACTCAATTTTGAGTTGCATCTACTCAACCATCCCGGTCGCTTGATACAATAAACGGTTCAGTAGTTGTAACTCAATTTTGGTTGAAAATTATAGCACCCCTCGGTGCAGTTGTCATTTTTTGGTTCGACTGGCATTGTTTACTCGTGGGTGTGCAGCAATCAACTGAAGTGAATAAAGTAATTATAAAGTGATCATGGAAGGGTTGAGAAATTGGCTTGATGATGGCAGCTACGCAAAGCTCGTCGGTAAGTACACAAAAGTATTTTATTTTCGTATAGAAGCTTGATTACCAATTTAGTAACAAAAGTTGAGAAGAAAATTTCCTCACTGTGGGGGAACGGATGCAGACTCCCGTAACGACGCATATATTTCCAGTACAATGCTTCTCATATTGAAACATCTGGCAAAGGGTCCCGGGGGAATATATCTGTTCCTACTTATGAAGAAATCTATTTCTCTTCGAAAAAATTTCTGTCCGGAACTCAGCTGCTGCTTCGAAATAGCGCTTATTTTTATTTGTTGTTTTCGTGGGCGATCGTGAGACTTTCTTACCCTTTCGTTTCGTAGGTTTTCGTGGGACTTTCTTACCCTGTCCTCTAAGAATTTTTGAATAACCTTGCATGTTTTTAAGCACCAGCTATACTCCGTAAAAAAATTGTTACGCATTCTCTCAGTTGACCATAAATCCTTCTATGGAACTTCATTATTTTTACTTTTCTGTTGGTATATTTAAGGTTTCCGCTGCCACTTAGATTCATGTGGCATGATGATCGATGGGTACGTTGATGAGCTCAAAGAACACTTTGTAAGAGTGCACCGTTTATTCGATCAATTTGATCAATTCGATCCCCAAGTCGAAGGAAAATGGAAATAAATACTCACAAAATGAGTACATTTTTAAATGAAGGGAAAGCTATAAAAAATCATCAAAGCAGATAGAGTCAAGGTTGCAATTATCATTTTTGACTCAAAAAGATTTAATGATAGTACTCTTCAGAAGCTGAATTTCAAAAATGTGTATGAAGAACACTTGTCGCTTGTTTGATCTTGCAACATTGCCTAATGAATAGCTCTAACTCACATATTTACGACGTCAAATCGTATAATTTGCGCGATTTTCGTAATTATCGCCATGACAATCGCCACAATAATATCGCAAAAATTGTGAAAATACGCTTGCATTGTAAAGCGAAATTGCAGTATCAATCAAGCGATACACATTCTTCATATATCACTTTTTGAAACTCAGCATTTGAAATGTTTGATAATAAAAAAAAGGAATCCGTTCCAGTCAAAAAAAAAAAATGGAAATTGGAACCTTGAATTGAACCTTTTGAAAATTTATCGAAAAATATCATTGTCATTGTCTTTCAAAATGAAATATTAAAAAAGGGTTACGGATCTGAGGAGAAAAGTTTATAATAAAAAAATATCTCTTTACAGGAAGCGTTAAGGGAGCACTGAAAATAATTAAAAAGTTGACCAATCGCGGGGTGAAGCGCAAATACTCTGAAAGTACATTAGCCGAGTTGATTGCAGCCCCTCTAATTCGCTGGGTGAAGGTATGTTATTTCAAAATAGGTTCATTATATTCTACAGCACATTTTTTTTACAGCCGGCCATAGATAAATCCGAATGCGAACTCGTGGCTGAACACCTAAGCACCTATGCCAGTGATCCGCCGCATATTGTATGCGCTGCGAACGGTATGGAAGCTGGGAGCTACTATCTGGTGTTGCCCGGACACGTGTTGGCAGTGGGTCCTTCTGCGGCGCATGCCATCGATGTCCTTATGATGTCGTTTTCGGTAGTCGGATTTAAAGTACCCGTTCTGTTGCGAAAATTTCATGAGCTTGTTTCAATCTTAGTGTGGGGCACACAAAAAACCTCCCGCACAGTAACCGTGGTATGTGCGTTGTATCGTGAATACGATGAAGATAATTAAGTGAACACTTTTTTTTCTTATAATTAATTGAACTTTAACCATATTTTCCATTGATTTGAACTTTCTATATTAAATGTGAGTCAAACTTAGCACATTCGATGTTTGTAAAATCTGTTTTACAGGTTGACTCGAACCAAAAACAATAAATCCCTTGATATAGGTTTTGATTTTAATAAAGACTGTAGTTTTAAACCTGATATTCTTACTCTCGAAGTGAATTTTACTATACAAAATGAGTCTGAAACTCAACAATTCATTTGGTAAATTTTACCCATTTGTATTTAAAATATTATATCCAAAAATAGGTAAATTTTACCCATTGCTATTTCAAAATCTATTACCTAAAATTAGGTGAATTTTACCCATTGTTAATTTGAATGGCATTACCCAATATTAGGTATATTTTACCCATTCGTATTTGAAATGTTAAAACCTAAAATTGAGTTTTCAGCTAATACCTAATTTTAACTTAATGCACAAAACATGCGCGATGGGTGAAAAAAACTTAATTTTGGGTACTTTTTTCTTAGCGTGTA